>JANHGC010001553.1:166850-200997 GCA_027560395.1 Boaedon fuliginosus | reverse complement strand
GCGCGCTTTTGACAGGCATTCAGAAAGCGCGCCCACAAAGCGGGTAACCAGCGAACCGGGAGAAACCCACCCCTGCACCTAACCTTCTTGTGGCCATCAACATATATTGGATCCTTTCCGCTATTTAACTAGCATACTTATGCTGGAGAAAGAGGATTTAGTTATTCTGACCCAAAGGAGATACTTAACAGCCAATATTTAGGAGACAATCACTGCTAAATTTAAAGGGTTTCACTGCATGCTATAAACTCTACAGAGCTGTCATTCTGGAAGCTTTAATGAGCAATCATTCTGCAAATGGAGGCATTATATTTTTCTTCCCCTTGCACTGCTGCCCATCCATTCTTAATAGGGACACACAACAGCTCTCTGTCATGGGGAAGAAGCTACATTGGATGATGTTCTCCTCTCTACATTACTTTAAAAAGCTGATATTCTGGACTTTGTAATCCCAGTAGTTCTATTATCTCCATGTTACTTTAAGATAATTGCATCACAGGAGTTCAGGTGCTAGGAAAATATATCCCCAAATTCTTATCTCTGGCTCTATTAAAACTGGTCCCTTAATTTGAACTCTGAAGTATCTACTCTGGAAATGTCCAACTTTTGACTTTGTACATGTAATTGCCAATTAAAAGCAAAAGAAAAATAAACTTGGTTTTGGAGATAAAAATAATATTCTTCAACCATTACTGGCCACTTGCTTTGTGCTGAAACTCCACATATTAGGATTGGAAAGTGACAGCAACCTTTCCAATTCAAAAGGGGAGATTTTTCTGTGTGTATAGGTGGGTAGATGGTTTTTATTTTTTATTCCTGGCTTCCAAGGAGTCTTTTGAGTTTATTGCTAATGCAATCCTGGAAATCTAGAGCAGGCAAAGTTGTCTTAGTAATGATAAATGAATAGTTCCCTATATTCCAAGCTGTGAACTGCATTAGGTCTGTTCTCACCCCAATGAAGGACTCCTCACAAGAGTAAGAATAGACCTAGAGCATGTTTTGGAACACAGGAACTAAATTTTGTATCTGTTAATTTTTTATTTTTATTAACGAAGTTTAATTAAGATATAATCAATTATTTATTTTGCTAATGGAGACTTAGTTTTGTATACCTTAGTTTAAATGTATGGATAAGGTCAGACACAGAATTTAGTATGAAAACTTTTGCATCTCTTTTGTGCTTGATGGAACTAAAAGGAAATACAAAAAAGGAGAATCTTTTGAAAGTCTTTTGCAATAAATAAATACAATCCAAATAAAAGAGTCTTTTTTATTTCAACAAAGAATTAGACTATTCACATTCACAAAGTCTTGCATCATATCATTATAAAATATTTGAATTGCAGGAAATGGGAATAGAACAGCCTTTCCCACATCAAGTGCTCTTTAGACTTGAGGACAAAGTTCTCCAGCTGGGTGACTTTACAGAACATTCTAGGAACTGAAGTTTGCACTTCTGGAAAATATTGAGGTGAGGGAGAAAGGCTGATCACAAATGGAATGGAATGGAATGAAGCCTGTTTGTTTCAATGTGCTTGTTAGAAGTCTGAAACTGCATAACAATTTATTATAATTTTAAGCTTCTTGCAGACCTGTCAGGGCAACTCAAACTAAATAAACATGTACCTTCTTTGTGTCTGTAAAACAGAGACCTATTTATGTCTATTTTGATGACTCACACCCTGGTTTCTGTCCTTGCAGCCAAAGCCTAATTTGATGGCTTTCTAGGCAGTTCCATTACTATTCTTCTCATTGGATTTTAGAGGAACGTGCATGCCTGTGACTTTGGAAATTATGGAATAGGATGTCTCTTTATGGTGCCAAAGTAGTGGAGGCCCACCTAATTATGCCAAAAGGTGTCAGCTATTATCACTGTAGCTCCTTTAATTCTAACCTGAGACACAACACCCTTATAATGAAAGCTCTTGGATCAGCAGGAAATTTGAAGCAGGAAGCAGGAAACAAGTCTCTTTAAATATGCCAGATATACTGCATCAGCTTCTTAGATACTGCTTAATTTTTAGCACATTCCAAATTAAAACCCATGTTTTAAATAAGAAAGTAAAGGACCCTCAGCATTTTCATATCTGAAGAAATGGTCATCAATAACAGAGCTAATGGTGTTTAGGATGTGAAACAGTTAATATATGTTAATCAGATGTAAATAACACTCATATAAAGTCATAAAATTACAATCTTAAATAGTCTTTTCATTCAAGCAGTTAATACCTTAGTCCAATTTAATATAGGTTATCATAAACTGAATCTCAACTATTATAAATCACTAATCAGTTGAAAAGAAATGAGAACAAAAGGATGTATATTTGCAATATGATGGTGTATGTAGTAGAGTTTAGGGTAACCACATCCAAACTGCAAAAAGCCAGTTGAACCCCAGATGACAGCAGAGATACAGAACATGTTAGCATATTGTTGCAATTTGGTATCTAAGAAACATGTGGATTTGAGCAACCTATATAAGTGTGGTCCTATGTTGCCAAAAACAGTCCTTGAACTTCTTCTTTAATATGGAACTTTATTATAAATGTGCAATCACTTTACATTCTTGAAGCTGATAGAAAAGTATAAAGAATATAGAGAAAAGTGAACTAATGAAACAAAGTAAAACAGTAAAACAGATGAAATATTTAAAACGTCATAAGGAAGAATTTGTGTAGTTTATTTTTCTCTTCACTTCCTTATTATCCCTAGCTACTTGATCAATGCTTAAGTATTTGTACCTTTCTGGAGATAGTCAAGATTGTTGCATATATTTATTTAAATTGTTTTGTATCATTTTCTAAATTGGTCTCAACTCTTTCTTAAAAACCCTATTTTAAATGTCTAAACTTGCTTTTCTTGTGATGTGTGTAAGGGATCCATTCTGCTTGAATTTAATTAAACTTATGTTAAATCATATATAGGCAGTTTGTGATCATTGCTTATTCTGCCATTTTGGCACCTATTCTTGTACTGTCAACAGTTTCACTTTTTCAATATTATGTGAAATTGGTTCTTGCCACTGTTAATAGGCACCTTAGTATATTAAAAACCTTTTCTGTAATTATTTCTAAAAAATGTTTAGTTCAAATTTTATTTTTTGGTTATTTTTTTACATTTCTTTTAAATCCATCCTACATGGTAGAATGTTCCCTCTTTGTAATGGTAGATCTATCGTTTGTTACTTGTTAATTATTGATAAGGTTATATACCATCTATAACCCATTTTGCACCATATTTCCAATAAATCATAGCTTGAAGTGAGTATTATAGATTTCCCCCCCACAGCTCTTCCCATCATTCCAGTGTAATTACTTCCTTGAAATTAAATTTCTTAGGATCACATGTAGCAAAAATATGCATACAAAAATAATACGGTTTCAGACCTACCAGGCCATGTTGATATTAGAATTTCTAATAAATTACAGGTGAAAAATTGAGATCTTTAATTACTCATTTCATTTCACTAAAAGTGAAGAGGGAGACTTGAAATTTACGCTTGGCTATTGAAAGAGCAATAAATTTGAAAAATTTGAAAAAGGAAAATCTTGGCGAAATACAAAAGTCTGCCAACTTGCATGAATGACCCCTAAAAGACGGGAACTATTAAGTTTTCCCTGTCTTCTGTTTTGTCGTTCAAAGGCGTTGTGATTCCTTCTACACAATAGAGAGGAATTTCTCCCTCCTCTCTGCCCCACACAGACTGCCCCCCCTCTTTCTCTCTCTCTCTCTCTCTCTCTCTCTCTCTCTTTCTCCAGCAGTGCATTCTACATGAAGTTTCAAGTCAATTAAAGCTTTGAATAAGAGATGTAAAAAGCTTGCACAGGCAGACCAATATTCCTCAGGGTGCAGGTAAAAAAAGAGTGACAGGGAAAAAAATCCTTATGGCAACTTATTTTTTTAAAATCATCCATATAATAGACTGCAGATAATAGAGCTTCAGGCTATCTAAGAAATTGGAAAGGTGTTTCAGTATAGCCAGTTGGCTGCTATATATATTAATTGCACAGAGGCTGGAAACTAGCACCATCAATAGAAGAAAGAGAAATGATGGCAGCTATGCTTCCAATTCCCTTGACTCTATGGATTCAACCAAGACATGAAATTATCTTTACAGCCTCTGTCTGATGTGTGTGGAATCAAGCTTCCCCCTACATCTCCTGCCAAAGAGGTTTTGTTTTTGTTGTGACCTCATAACAAAAAAAGTTCGTCGCACTTGATGGCAGGTAAGCAATTACTGGTAGTCTATGTATACCTTTGCTACTGTAGTTGCAGAGTGAGGCTGAATCCTACATATTTTCAAACTTTGCTGACTGCTGAATAAATACATGCTTAGCTGTTGATCACTGTTCTCCAATACAAAGATCTGACTATTACACAGTATGGTAAGCTAGAACAGATACTGTAGACCAGGGGTCTACCAGGCCCGCAGGCTGGATCCGGCCCATGGGGTGCTGAAATCCGGCCTTTGGCAGCTAAAACGGGTCACGTGCACACACACACACACACACATACACACACACACACAGAGCAGCTTGTTTTCACCCTCCATGGCCTCCTGCAGCACTCTGCTGGCCGAAATTGGGCCAAAAAACAGGCTGAAAATGGGCTGAAAAATGGGCTGAAAATGGACCCAAAATGGGCTGGAAAAGGGCCCCGCAGCCCTCCCACCACGGTGCTCCCGCTGCCACCCACCACTGTTGCCCCGCAGAGGAAAACTGAAATGCTGATCCAGTCCTCGAAGAAATCCAGTTTGATACCCCTACTGTAGGCACATCTTACTTTCTTACCCCTGCATGCTTGGGTGCAAACCTTGGATTGAAACTTTACAACAAAATAAATGCTGGTGCCTTGGTAGGCAATTTTTCTTGTGGCTTTCCTACTTATTCTCCTCCATTCTAAAAGGGAAATTTGCATTAGAAACAGTTTCGAAACACAAGGCAATTGGGGTAATTTGGCTCTACATTTCTGAAGCATGTTTCTGGCTCTCATTCTCTTCATTTGCTCAGCCAGTTAAGTGATTATTTTTGCATCATTGAACTAGAAGTTATTTATTAATATTTACTAAGATATTTAATTGTGTGGTAAATTAAGGAAAAAAATACCCCTTTTCACTTTTACTTAGATTATTCTAAAAAAAATCAAGAGCTCACAAAGACTTTTCTATGCCATAGAGAAGGCATTAAATATACACTGGAAAGAAAAATAACAATATGCCCCTTATTTGCATCATTTGACATTAAGCTGTGTTTGCTTTTTTGATACTTGTGCTGGGAAGTTCTGACAATTTGAGATATTCATCTAATAATATTTTTCTTGATACATAGAGTTTTCAATTAAGTATGTTAAGAACTGGGATTCTTCTGCTCCAGAAAGTAGGTTACGCTGTGATTTTACTTCTTGCAACTTCTTTTAATGTGAAAGGAGTATCAAAATAAAACCATAGATTGCTAATTTCAAAATCAGAATAGTTTCTTAAATTTACAGCATAGTCATTGAATATTTCTTTATCCTAAGTGCACATAATCATCTATATCTCACTGACGCAACCAGCTCTGAACCAGACTGTATTTATTTGTTTCCTTCTAATAAATGGCAAAAACAGATGGTTGAGAAGATGAAACCTCAATTTCTCAAATTCGGTTTAACCCTTTCTGATAACAGTACTTGGTCTTTCCTTTTTCCCAGCTGCTACACAGTCAATTTTGCACTAGAACCAGCAGTGATTGTAAATATTTTGCGCCTCCTGTAGTTAGACTCCTCATGGACGGTCTATAAGAATGCAGCAAATCATTGCTAAGGAATCAGTAAAAGATTCTGTAAGACAGGCACCAGCTGATCTCCATTGTTTGCTTATTATAGTTGCATGAAATGTGAAGAGCACCTTTGATTTCATTTCTTTATTCCCAACTTTAGTTGCAAAATCAAACCATCTGTAGCAACAGACCTAATTTCTAATTTTATTTTGCAACAGTAAAAGAGAACATTTTAATTGTATCTTATTTTAATTGTATCTTACTCTGTTTATTGCTTTAATGGTATTTGTGTTGCTTTAATGTTGTTAGCCACCTTGGGTTCCATTTTGTTAGGGTAGAAAGACAGGATATAATAATAATAATAACAACAACAATAACAACAATAACAACAACAGTAAAAAGAGTATCCAAACTATTCTTTCTATTCCTTCTGAATAACTATTTAATTTAATGTTTCATATTTGAATCGGTGTGCTGGATTTATGTGCTGAATGTTATATTGTATAAGGTGAAAAGGCATCAGCAGGATAAGAGGCTTTTGTCAAATAAATGAAGGCAGCAAGATGCCATCACATCATAAGCTTTTCCCCATTCATGTATGCATGCAACATGTATCATGTATCAATATGTATACATGTATCTTGGCTAAAGCTTGGAGTAGATGGTGCAACAATATTTTTCCCCTCCTGAACCTCCTGGAGCCGCCTCCAATAATGCTTATTTATGAATATTTGGTCCATATAATTTATGATCTGACACAATTTCATTGATCTTTGATAAACGATAAAAAAAAGTGTTGTAGCCATGCATTTTAGAAGGTTGGGTGCTTTGTATCAAATTTTTCAAAATGCCAATGTAATAAGGAACATATTGTACATTTAGTTCAATGATGCAAAAATAATCACTTAGTCCAATATAACCAAGAGGAAGATAAGAGGTTAAATTTGTGCTAGCCACTGAGTGCTGCATCAGCAGACTAGTTTGTAGGAATCAATATAGCAGTTTTTCAAGTCAAACATCAGTTTTTTTAAACTTATTTAAAAAAAAACTGTGAGAGGCACAGCCCTTGTTGACAATTGTGTGATACTATTTATGCCAGCGTCAATCACCTAAAGAAAAGGTGATACAATCGGTATACCCTGGCTGAAATGTTTTGTCCACAGCCCTAAACATTAATTGAGTAGATTGAAAATATAAACTTGGTTTTATCCAAAGAAATTGTATCCCACAAAGTAAAAATTGAATAGACTCAGTGCCAACAAAATAATCATGAAAGAACCAATAAGTCTCTGATTTAAAATTTGTGCCACTAATCAATTTAAAAGCAGAAATTGAAACAAGTTGAGAAGAGGTTAGGAAAAAGGCAGAAACAATTGAAGGAAAAACCATTGGGAACTAATAAGTAAGGGCAATTTTTGGAGAAGCTGAGTAAACTCTGAGAAAAGATGTAAATTGAGTATAAAAAAAGCTTACAATCTTGCTGTCAGAAGGTCAATGGGAAACAATGTTGTTTATACAGAAGTTCACACCATTTATAGGAAGGAAGGTAATACTCTGCCTCTGGAAATGTCAGTCTTTTGAGACAGACAAGAAAAACAACCAAATGATCTAATTCTACTTTATTGTAAAGCTACAATTAACACAACGTTACACAGCTCCCCGTCTCTCCTATATAATCCAAGAAACTAGGGAGGGTCTCTTCTGAGCCTCTTGTGGCAGGATTCAAATTTTTTTACTACGGGTTCTGTGGGCGTGGCTTGGTGGGTGTGGCTTGGTGGGCATGGCTATGCAGTCATATGACTGGGTGGGCCGCCGCACACACACCCCGCACCCCATTTTTTGCCTAGAAAGCCACCCTGAAGCCTCCTGGCAGCCAAATAAGGGCATGTAGAGACTCCTGGAAGGGGCAGGGAGGGGAGGGGCTAATCAGAGGTGGTATTTGCCAGTTCCCCAAACCAATCAAAATTATCGCTACTGGTTCTCCCGAACATGTCAGAATCAGCTGAATACTACCTCTGCTCTTGCCCAACTCACATTTCAGTTGTAGGCTCAAGATGCTTTTATCTGGCCATTCCCTTGGTTGTGTCTCTCTGCTCTGATTTCTAAGATCATTCCCACAGTTACATGATATATAGGTTAGAATCTAAATGCTAAGAAAGAATAAAAATACCAAACTCTAAGTCTCTAGCAAAAGTTATTTAGTTGCTTAAATTCATGAGAAATTCTAGGCTTCAGAACTCAAAGAACGTAATGGTTCCAGTACTGGAGTCAGAGTGGATCAGAACAAAGACTGACTATGAGCGTAACAGACATTCCAGGGAGAGTTTTGCTACTTAACTGAGACAGAGGTAGTTCACATTGGAAAACCATATTGTAGCAGAAAACCAAATAAATGTATGTGTAACAAAAAGGAAGTCTAAGATGAAATACTGAACACTTAATGTAATTTGGGATTGGTGAATGCTCTGTGATTGAGTCCCATTTAATACCAGAATTACTATATATATTGACCAATTTACAAATACCTAATGATTAACTAACTAAATAATGATTCAGTATGCAATTAAATAATGATTCAGTGTGCATTTGCACATGTGCACATTTCCATGGGAATTGTGCAAAGACTACTTTTGTATTTCCACAATAAAAGCAGTTCTTTAAACCATGGTCAACCATGGATTGGCAGCAATAGCAGCAATGATGTTGATGCGGGGAGGATGTTTTCACATGTGCAACCTAGCTCTCACACATGTGGAAATGAAGCTTTGCACACTCGCTCACCACTTGCATGGCCCAGTTTCCAATGGGCCACAGACAGGCCTAAGGGTTGCAGACCCCAGCTTTAAACCCCATATCAGATATCACCATGTCTTCTTCTTCTCCTTCACTTTCTCCTTCTTCTAATTTTTCTGGGTCCTTTTTTGGGTGGGGGTGGGATCAACCAAATGTGATTCATTGGTTGCAATAGGAATTAATCAACTGGACTGATATCATGGGCTGAGAAAGGGTGACTGGCCTAAAATCACCCAGTCGGCTTTCATGCCTAAAGTGGAATTAGAAATGTCTCCTGGTTTTTAGCCTGGTGGATTAGGTACCAGAGCAAAATGGCTCTCTAAATTGTCAACATAACTTGAAAATTATTTATTTATACTTCTTATATTTATATCCAGCCTTTTTTTCTAGGAGCTCAATGCAGCATACACAGTATTCCTTCTTCTGTAATAACAACCTTGTAAAATGAATTACACCATGGAATATTGGCAGAATTTCGGTGTAACAGAATCTTTTAGAATGTGGGAAATCGTTTACATGCTTTGAAATAATGTTTGTTTCTCATTTCTTTTTCAAAAGGGTCTGCCTGCTCATATTCCTAATAAAGTTCAATTCATGCAGTATTGCAAACTAATACTGATATTAATATAAAAGGTATGTAATGCTTGTTTCATATCTGAAGTGATGATGCTCTATTCTAGGGTTTGTAGTAAAGGCTATTAAGTATAAATGGAAAAAATACTCCATTTAAACTAGGAATCAGATAGTTTCAAAGCATCTGGCTGTTATATTTTAGTACATTTAGTACTCTGAACACAAATCATGAAAAGGAAGGAAGCATGGTAGTAAATCAGAAGGCAATTTTAGGTTAGATCTTTGCAAAAACATGACAAATTGAGGGATATCTCAAACAGAATTTGGAGGATTAGCAAGGCAGAGAAAGGATATTCCGCTGCTGTTGTAAATAATCAAAACTTAATGAAGCTTTTCTTATCGCTATGCCAGTCTCACAGCAGACTGCAATACTGGATTTTCTATCACTTTAGCAAATACATCATCCTTGAAGTACATATAAAAAAAATGTATGGCTTTCTTACCTAGCTATTATCATAGACTGGGTCTGAACTGATAAGATATATTTGACACATAACGAAGTAGGAAAACAATAAAACAACTAGTTTCCAAAGAGATACATATTTCATAGGCAATAAGTCATAGAAACGTGTGGTTTTTTTGGACATAAATGCACTACTTAGCAATTCCTAAAACTTTATTCTGATACAGGCTTAAAACACCACATTCAAAGAGATAATACACTAAGCTATTTAAAGTGGGCTTGATAACAACTATTAAGAAAAACAAAAGGTGCCTAGGGCCATCCCATGGTGACAAGAAGAAAGATGCCCAGAATTCTTCATTTCACTACACTGCATCCTGTTATCAAACATATAGGGCAAAAAGTGTGATTGAATACGATCATTTAACATTGAGAAAGCAAAGTATAGTTATGATATTAGAGCCATGAAATGAAGCCAGCCTCTGATCTTCATCCTAAACTCATTCCTTGAATGTAAACCTCATCTATTTCCATTTAGGATTAGTGGCATCTATCATACTAACCTAACTTGATAGTGCACTTCTAATATTTGGTGTGGGACACCCAATACTTCCATTCTAAAACTGAAAATGAAATTGTTAAATCAGGAAACATTTGAAATGAAAACTAAGAATTCTGGGCAATTAATTTCAAATGCTGCGAGATTTTGCCATTCAACTAATTATATAAGTGTTTGCTGTCTCCAGTAGACTGGAAATTTGTCTTAATATTTTTCATAGTTTGATGCCTCAACTTCACAACCTAGAAATTACCTGATTAAAAGGAGAAAAAAAAATCAATGACTATAGCAATCATGCAAAAACTTTTACCACCACAAATTCTGGAAATTATTGGCAGATTGGCCACCAACATCTTATTCATGAATGGTGTTTTTATACATCATCCAAAAGGCTCAGTGACAGAACAGGAAATGATTGATGGCAGTGAGGACCAACCTCAGGTATTGCTAATGCTGGAAGACAATTGAAACAAGGGCAGTCGAGAGTGCCAGGGAGCAAATTTGCTGCCAGTACATTATCAAAGCACACAAAATTAATTATAATATTCATGAAGCCACTTGCACCAAAACTACTCTGCATCTTTGAAAGCTAGTTGATGATTCAAAATATGGCAAATCTTTTTTTAAAATCTAAGTGGATGATTATATGTATTTCTACAATCACATTGTAGAAATCTGTGTGTGTATAATTTTCCCTAATTGCACATGCCAGTAATCTATTATCCCAGACCATAACTACAAGTAGTGTTCAATTTAGAACCACTCACTTAGTGACATATGAAGCTAGGACAGAGTCCCCCTTATGATCCAGACTCAAAGTTCCAATGGCCGTTCCTGCAATCAGTCACATGACTCCAGTTTGGACACCCAGCAGTTGGCCTACATTTATGGCCCTTTATTAGTGTCCCATGGTCACATAATCATGATTTATTACATTTTTTGACAGAAACCAGCATTTACTTCCAATCTCTGGCAAAAAAAACCCCATCCACTGCAGACAATGGATTAATTTAATGACTGAAGCTTACAACCATCATGATATACAATGGAACTGTCATATATTGAAAATTGCTTGTAGGCAATAGACCATGTTAGTTCTAAGTGCAGAAAATTAAAATTTAATTCATTGTTCAGGTGTAAATCTTTGGATGTGCTTGGATAATCTAATTTGTCCATCTGATTAACATTGTAAATACACACCAAATAATAAATACCATAAAGACTGTAAATTTGGTGATCTTCAAATGCTTGATATGCAACTCTAACAGTCATTTGCAATTGTCCGTGCTATGAGAGTTGAGGTGCAAAACACTGTGTTGCCTACCATTATAAAGGGACCAAGCTATTCCAGTAAACTTGGCAAAACACAGAATTGGACAAGTCAGACTCCCTGATCACTTCCTTTGCTGTTTGGGATCAGATGAATACTCACAGTGTACCAGATTACAATTCAGTCTCTTGTTTGGCCACTAGCAATGATTAGAGAAGAACAGAATTTATTTCTCTCTTGCTTCCGATCCTTGTTACACATTTAGAGAATTGTTTGACTATATGGACAAGACATCATGGTGACATTTTAAAAGAAACATATTCTAACCCTTCCATTTCCATGCTTTTGATCCTGAAATCTTATTATCATCAATGGGCTTTTTCTGGTAATTCTGGAAACACAGTTATAAGATAATATCTCACTACCTCTTTGCCTCATTAGTGAGGTGAAAATATTTTCTTCCAGAAAATAATTAGTTAATGAGATACATATATGTTGTAGAAAAATCACTTTCTTACTAAGTTTATAATAAAATAAGGAAAGCTGTGTAGCAAACTAATTTAAATTTAAATTGACCTGGTGGATACACAAAATTCTGTTCTGTTCTGTTAGGTATGCATACCTATCTAGAATACTAAAAAGCAAAAACAATGGATCTAAATCATGGGTAATTCAACAAGATCAGAACTGAGTTTTGTACACTAACTAAAATGATGTAAAAATAATCATACACAACTTGTTTTTCTTATAGATTGTCAATGTCTAAAAAAGAAATGGCGGGGGGGATCAAGTAAGAAAAAGTATAAAGGAATAAGAAATTTTACATTGTGATAGAAAAGTTGATAGATATGTGTTTTAACTGATTTAAGTAGCTCTAAAGAAGAGTCTCCTAAAACTATCCAGGACCAAAAAAAAAAGCTGATTCTGCAAACAATTGTTTCTGCAAACAATTAACCTCTCAAATATCTTTCAAATGAATATAATGGCAATATTCAAAAAAACCTGCAGTTTTCACTCAGTTAGTGTAATTATAGTTACTCTAGACTGATGATGTTCTGTGAACAGTGCTTAAATAAAATTATAATTTGAATGGTGATATTAAAAATGATGTAATTATCAATAGTCTACATAGAGGAATCATTTAAAATATGAACATAAAATGGAGATTTTGTTTCTATTTTTCATGTGTACACACACACACACACACATTCTTTCAAAAAACTTCTTAATGAAATATTTGACTTTCATACTGAGGACCACTGAAGTTTGTTTCCCTTTTAACAAAATAAACAACATCCAATATATTATACTTATCCTCCTTCTGAGCAAGTGTGCCATTGAGCTAGTCTGAATGACTTACATTCAGGTATAGAAGATACAATAGGAAGCAAGTCCCCCTTTAAGAATTGTTGTCTCCCCACTTTAAAACTTTCTGCAGCAGAGAATTTGAATTTACCAACTCTTAGATACATCATCCATTTTCTCCACATGGTTGGAGTCTAGAAAAAGAGGCAGACACTCTTGAAGGGCAAAAAAAATCCTCAGTAGGGAAAATCCATTGCAGTAAGCCCTGTTAAATTTGATGTATTCTCAGACAGGCTTACTTTATTAAATCAACAATTCTCCCATGGATACGGACAATTCAGCCTTCATTATTACAGTGAACTGTCCAAGGTCCTGATGCTGAAAAGCTCATTCTAAACTAGACCTTCATTCAAACAGAGCTTCGCAGTCATTCAAGTTGATTAGTACAGGATATCTAGATTAGCCATGGGTGTTTGGAAAATGGAAGTAAATGGATCAAGAATTTTGGTTATAATGTACAGATGGACCAATGGGAAAAGATGTGGTGGAAGGAACTGAAATTCACACTACATTATAACTAAAGACAGATATTTTTTTTTTAACAAAATGATGTACTGCTGTTGTAAGATGTCAGAAAAAATGTCCACGATGTACAAGTCTACTTCCAATCTATGTTGGAAATGTAAAAAACATGAAGTGTCATTTTACCATGCATTTTGAACTTGTAAAAAAGCTACAAAATAGAAGAATGATTGGTGCAATGACTAAATCTTCACAAATGGCTTTTGTTTTTTAATTTGGGAGAGACAAGCACATTTAATAAGTTCATTTATTACTGACTGGAAACCTTTATGAACCTTTTTCTGAAGATAGAAAAAAATGAACTGGTGACTTATGGATTTGATTATTACAAAGGAAAAATGGGAAAGAATGGAATTATGACATAACTTTAAAGAGAAAAGATAAATAATACGTTTACCTTTACAAAAAGCAGAAAACAAATCATATGAGTGTCCATTTTTGGAATCCAGCCTCTGTTTCAATATACTTCCAAGAGTAACAAAATGTGTTAATAGCTTGCAAAATAAAATAATTCTTTTTGAAGCGCTGCACCATAGGAACATGTGATATGTGCTTTTAATTATACTGACTGTGAAGAAAGTCAGAGTTCAGATAAAGCTGTGGGGAAATCTAAGCATTTTCTATTTCAACTTATGGATATAATTAGCATTACAGATAATTATGCTTATGATGCATATATTTTTCCATATAATATGCCTTATAATGGTACAAATATGAAACTCATAAAATGTTTTGTGAACTTGAACAGGAAAATTATACATAATATTACAGACTGCACAGTAACAGGACTATTCTTTTTCAGCAAAAAGATAATAGGGTACCAAAACATAGTCTTATCACTGCATATATAATGAATCCATTTAATTTTTTTGTTCCACATTCTCCAAGCAATAATATGCTTTAAATAAATTAAAGTTGTTCCTTTAATAGATATTCTTTCCTCCATTACCTAAATGATGCTGTTTGATGGAAACAGAGGAAAATGCACAGTAGTTACCAAACATGCAACAAGGGAAAGATTGCTCAGACAATTACCATATTTTTTGGAGTATAAGATGCACTTTTCCCCCTAAAAGTGAGTGAAAATCTCGGTGCGTCTTATACTCCGAATATTGAGTATAGGAAGCTGAAAATGCGAGGTACGGAGGCCTCAGGAGGCCAAAAAATGGACCATTTTTGCTTGATTTTTTTTGCCTCCTGGGGCATCTGCATGCCCTACTGTCACTCCCACCCCACCCCAGAGGTAAAAAAAATGGATAAAATGGCCCATTTTGGCCTCTAGAATGCTTCTGGGGGGGGAGTGAAAAGCAGGGCATGCAGATGCCCCAGGAGACCACCTCTCCCACCTCCAGAAGATAGACACAGAGACAGAGAGACAGACACAGGGAGCGGGGGAGAGGGAGAGAGGGAGAGACACAGAGAGACAGAGACAGAGAGAGACAGAGACAGAGAGAGAGAGAGAGAGAGAGAGAGAGAGAATATGGCACAAATGAGAGCATGAATGAAAGCAAGTGAATCGCCAAGATTTTTTTTTCTTGTTTTGGTCCCCAAAAACTAATGTGCGTCTTATACTCTGAAAAATATGGTACTAATTATTGTGGAATCTGGAAAGTAGGCCAGTAAAAAATGAAGCAAAGAATCAGTATATATTAAATTATCATCAATGATTATGAATAGTTACTTGGCTAAGTTCAATAATTAAAATTTATGACATAATAATTGTTCTGCTTCATAAAAGCTTTTTTAAGTCTTTGCCTATTGAAAGTACTTCTAGTTAAAATTACTGCTGCAACAGATGATTAAAATGTTGCTCAGAGTAAGAAACAGCCTTGAGGGTTGCTTGAAAATCCCATAAAACACAATCTGTTTTATAGTAAAAAATACCTTGTACGCAACCTATACTTGACATCTGTAGTCAAGGTTTAGAAAACCCTGCCTTATAAACTGAAAAGTTGTCGTTCAATAAAATTCTTGCTAGCTTAGAACAATCAATTTAACTTAATGTGAGGACAGCTTTCAACTTTTAAATCCTCAGACTTTGCCACTGCAAATATGGATTCAGAATAGAACAGGAATCAAAAAGAAAGTATTCAGAATGCCCAAAATTAAATATTTTTTTAAAAAATTAAAAGATGGTTACAAAATAATCCAATTTTAATGGACAAAATTTTAATGACATTTCACTCACAATCTCATAAAGTTTCAATATACAAGTCTTAGCCCAAACTATTTCATGGGATTGTTGCTGTTGAATGAAAGATGGTAAATAAATCTATAAAATAAACATTCTCAGGTGAAGTCATTAAATTTCTTTTTTTTTTCCTTAAATTTCATAAGAGCTCCCTAAGTTTGGGATTAGGCATGTAAAAAAATAAAGGAGCACACAATAAACTGGGAGAGGGGTGGCAAAAAATAAAAACTATGAGAATGATGAAGTGGTATTGTGAATCCTCCTTTTGAATATGCATGTAGCACTGGAATATCATAGGAAATAATTAAAGTCCATCATAATACCACCACGCTGTTTTCATCAGTGTCGCCCCCTTGGGAATCCCTGGGGACATTATGATCAGACCAAGAACAGCAAGCTAGTGAAATGAGCAGCGTACAACTTTGATAAATAAATAAATCTAGAATAGCTTTGTCCATTGTAGAACTATTCTCTTCAATCATGTCTGCAAGAAATTAATAAATACAAAAACATCTGGAGAGCTGGATGCAATCTAGTCTTTTCAGTCTTGATCCCCTCCAGATGTACGCATTTCTACTCCAGGAATTTCCAGTTGGGAAACTGAACTCTGCACATCTATAGAAGACACTTAGTTTGGAGAGGCTGCTATAAAACTTACAGATGGTAAAATTAGCATATGAAATAATTCTAACAAAACAGGTGTTGCAGAAACATACTTTTCCACCTAAAACTTTTTTCAGGATTATGTCTCCAAAGCAATGAAAAGGTTCCATGTCAGCCCCCCAGACCCATCTTGATTCAGATTTGGCGATGCCACAAGGGAGGATGGGTAACTGTGGGAACGAGAGAGAAGTGAGAAGGGAGGATAGCCACAACAACATTCTTTTGTCTGGGCTCAAAGTCATTGGAGTTTGGAGGGGACTGACTGGACTCGGCGGGAGCTCAGAATGGAGGTAGATTGGAGAGTGTGACTTGAAGTTCATCAGTAAGGGGTCTGGGTGTGAGTTTTAGTGTAGAAGGAGAAAACACGGGAATTCAGATTTGGGTTTTTCCCAGATGTGCCAAAATGACTTCTCTAATAAATTCTTTCTTGGATGGACTTCGTCTCTGAGTGCTGAATTTGGGATGGAGTGTTTGGTTGGAATGCTGGCACAGCAGTCTTGTGACTTCAACTGCCAACCATAGACCCACAAAAAAGCATATGGAGGGCAGGTTTGTGATTTGAGCTTCTTCTCCAAGATGAATTGAGATCAACCATGCGCTACGTGATTTTGCAATGATGGGGAAATGGGATGAATTCTCCTACTACAGGCCTCTAAAAGCATAATTAATATTATAACTGAGAATGATTCTATTTTGCTTCACAAATAATCATAGGCATAAGTCACTTTTTATAAAAGGACCTCTGAATTCACATTTTTCATGAAATAACTTCTACTTTATTCCATATTGGGTCAATTCACGATGTAACTATGTTTTAATAAAATTTAAATAAAAGGAAATTTGTAGCAAATACTATTATTTGACTAAATAATAATACTGAATTAAGAAGTATTTAAAGAAATAAATGCTAACAAAATGCACACTGCATTTTCTTCGGTTTAAAAAGAGACCCAGCCTTAGCCATGACTGCAATGTAAAAATGTTATTAGATTAGTAATCTTAATTGCTGACAAAAGGTTTCATTAAATTGCACTGTAGGAATTGATTTGCAATGGGCAATTTAATAGGCTGTAATCTTACAGAAGAAAATTACACTATCCAGTCTCACAGAAGAATACACACTGTCATCTGATACATCTGCAAAGATGAAACAAAAAAAAAGGGAAATGAAGCCATATGCAAAAAAATGGCTATATGGGTTCATATTTTTCAAAAATATACTTTAAAGAAACCATTTAGCTTAAAACAATTGGAATCCTGCTACATCTGAGAGATATTTAGAGGTATCTATAAGCAAAGTACACAGTTCTGTTATACCTGCTGTGGTTCTACTTGAGTTCAATATTTTGTTTCTAACACCTTCCTGTCGCCCAAGTATATTTCACGATTACTGTAATCTAGCCATTTTAAAAATTGTTTCCTTGATTTATGAAGTAAACTAAAGAAACTAAAAGTCATTCCATCTGAAAGACTACAATTCCAAAATCTGGTCAAGAGTGTCATTTTCTTGGTGCATGCCAAATGTGTACAGTGGCCACTTCGAAAGACAGATGCCTTGTTGTATTCTGGAATTCCATTTTGAAAGGAAGTATTTAAACAGTAAGAATACCAAGTGTTCTTGCTGAGCAGTCTTTTAGCTCAGATAACTTTTACTCATAAAGAACCAGCTAGTAATCCAGTATTTAAAGTTGCAATGAGTTAATCTTTGTAGAATGTTCTATTTTTTACCTGGAATTACAGAAATGCATTTTAGGTTTCCAAACATGATTTTCATTTTAAAACTAAGTCCTTGGGAGAGAAGAGGATAACAACCTAAAAATAAATGCTAATAATCTGACAGTACAGAATGCTTTCCTAAAGTATATCAGTGATTCAGGTAGTACCTTAGAAAGCCTGCCTCTGTTAGGAAACAGCAGTTATCCCTAAAGTTATTGATAACCATTTAGATCTTTCCCTTGAGGTCACTTTTTAAAAAATTAAGATTGTCACAGCCCAGCTCTGACCCAAGTAAAACATGTTACTATTAGTATTTTGAATCAATTCTTTAAATAGCTCTGTCATTTACCAAACTGAAATTAGAAGTCACAACCATGAAGCTATAAATTGACTTGCATATTTTAAAAAAAATCTAAGGCATGCAATTTTATTCATCTGTTTAAATTCCCTAGGTCGTAAATATGAGAATGTATTGCTTTCCCAAGGCATACACACCTTTTATTAAAGTTATATTGCCACCAAGTCATCACTTGGGGGGGGGGGGACTTTACTTAGCAAATTTATTCAAATAAACCTAGAGCAAAGTAAAAGCTCATAGCACTCAGGTTTTCCACACTGTATTTCTGCATGAAAAATACAGATTGAATGCATTTCTTGCACACATCACTCCCAAATTTATTATTCAATACTTCAGAAGGAAGTTTTCTTTTTCAGATTTCGTTCTCTCTTTTAGTGGAAAATTCTGAAAAATCCTAACATTGAAAACCACGATATATAGTTATCATAAAAAGCACGCCTCAGCTAACAAAAGATGAGTTTAACATTCAGATAGCAATTTAAGAAAACTGGGCTCCAGAACAATGTCATTTTAATGCCATCATTTCAGGCTATTGTCTGAGATAGGTTATCCTTCCCTAACATGAGAAACTGTGGAATAAATCACCCCTGTAGCAAGAGACGGAGCCTTGCTGTTACAGAAATCTAATTCTAGAGTGATAAACCTCACAGCCTGACAGATTTCCATGTTTCAAGGGTATGGCACACTCTGCACAATCCTAATACATAAATCAGAATAAATCCTGCTGAACAGAAGAAAGCATTCTCCTGGGTAAGTGAATTCTCAGTTAAGATCTTATGTATATTGTTACGGGAATATAAATGGCCTCCCATCTAGGGAAAAAAATATACTTAGAAGAATGCCTAAATAACAAACTGAAAAAAGAAGGCCTTATTTTTATTTTTATTTTAGGTTTATTTTTATCTTTCTGGCAGACTGGGATTTCTCAAATGTTGGGGCCCTATGAGTAATGTGATAGTTATTGAAAAATATTCTTGAAGACATTTTGCTTAAGGATAAGGAATAAAGTGAAAATTGACCATACTATAGTGGAATCTTATTTTAGCACAGTTTATGGGATACTTTCAAGAGCATCAACTCTTCACCCTTTTATGCTCTGTAGGAAGTTAGCACCCAGCCCTCCCCTTAGAGAAGTGAAATATTTTGGGACACACTATAAACTCAGCCCCACATCTACCTCCAGGAAGAGCTATTAAATGAGCCATTAAAGGCCCGAGCCAATCTATTCTGCATAGCAAAGATATACTTTCTTCAGCAGAACCATAATAGGCACGCTGACCCACTTTGAACCTCTACAAAGCCCTAAATGGAGAAGAGCAAGGGTGTCAAACTCAAAGCCCGTGCTTAAATCTGGCCTGCGCGGCTGGCCTGGAAAAAACAAAGGACCGGCCCGTGATGTCTCTGCTAGTGAAAATGGGGCATGGGGGCATCCTGTTTTTGGCCTGGCCTCCTGCAGCACTCTGCCAGCCAAAATGGGGTACAGGGATATGAGGACACCCCCTCCCCCTGCCCTGTTTTCGGCCTGGAAGGCTTCCTGCACCACTCTGCTGGCCAAAACATTTTGGCCGGCAGGGTGCTGCAGGAGGTGTGCATTACATCTCCCCCCCGCTCGCTGGCCCGTGGAGGAGAACTACCATGCTGATCTGGCCCTTGAAGAAATCCAGTTTGACACCCCTGGAGAAGAGCCATGCAGTGTGCCTGAAGGATTGAGTGACACTGACTTGCTCTCACAGCATGTTTATCAAAACAGGTAAAGATATATTAGTGGGTTTTACCCAGATTTCAAGAAACAGTCCTTCTTACAATCTGCATTCATGACACAGAAGGAAAAGTTCCTATTACTGAAGTCTTGAAGGAGGTAAGACTGTAATCTGCTTTGTTAGACCTATGAAAATTGGCCTGAAGCTTAAAACCATCCATTTGCATAATAATGACTTATTCCCTAAAAAGTGCTAAAGAAAATCAGTATGTTAATGAATGTTGATGTCTAACATTTGAGATAGACATTCAGGCCATGTGAAAAAACAGAGAGTCTGTGTAATAAGGAGAACAAAAAAAAATTAATGAGAAATAATAGTTGCATTTAGTTTTGTTGCTGCTTTCTTTCTTTAAAGACTTCATTTCAATGACTCTAAGCAACAATATCTGGGTCCATACCACATCATATAACCATTCTAATAGGGTGATCCATTGATCCATAACTCAGATATTTGTCTGAAATTACTGGTAGAGGTCCAGCTCAGAGAGCAGCATCTAGTTGACTGTGGCCAATCTTCAAAGAAGCTAAACAGGGTAGATGTGCTTACTATTTCAAATTATATTAATAAGTTAAGAAAACAGCCTGGAAGAAGATAGTGGCAAAACCACTGCTGCACTGTTGCCAGGAAGATATTTTGCTTGTTTGTCATGTTTCTAGGCCAACTGACTCAAAATTCATTGTGTACATGAAGTCGCCAGGAGTTAGGTTGACCTGAAGACTTCTACTTTACTAATAATCTTAGTTCCCCAGGGTGATCAAAAGCAAATGGCCAGGAATTATCTTGCTCAGTATTATGTTTGGGTAGGAAACTAAATATAATATACCATCACACACATACACATACAAACACACACAACATAAAAAGAAAAAGGTGCCATCTGAAAAATTGAGAATGAACACTTCACTCCATGTTTTTAAATGAGATTGTCCACGATGTTCCATATGAAGAGTACTTTATATTTTCTCCTACCAACATAACTCAGTTCTAGAAGCTGTTCCAAAAGGTTGGATTCTCAGAAGCAGGTTTTAATGTGATGTGAAGGGCTATAGGGATGAGGAGAAGCTGAAAGATATATGATCCATGCAAAGGAATATCTTAAGGCTTTCTGGGTGCCAGTCATGTTTCTGGGTGCCAGTCATGGAATCTGAGTTTAAAATCTTCAGTGGAGGTGAGGAATATATAAAGCAGTAAAAATTAATCGTCTGGAAATGGAATAAGAAGGGATTTATTTTTCCCGAGAGATTTCTACTAAATGCAGGTGCCAATTCTGACTGAAAATAAAGCAGAAATGATTTGAATATCATAGAAGCCAAAACAGCAGTGCCACCAGCATAATGTGAGCCAATGAAATTATAGATATTGGGTTTAAATGTTTGGTTTTAAGGAATAATAAGATTTCATGTACTTCGGGTGTGGTTTGATGGCAATGTTTTGTCTGAAAAATGTTTAGATAGAGGCACACAAACATACAACTCAGATTCTAACTTCAAACCTTTTTCCATGATTATTAAAAAATATTTTTGAGCAACCAACAATGATCACCATGAAAAGCTGAATTCTACGCACAAGCCAGTTTACACATTGGATAAAATTATGCACAGTGCTAAAATAATGAACAGATAACATCATGGCCACTATTATTTTCAGCTATTCAATCTAAAATAAGAACACCTCTGAGCTCCAGAGTATAAGAGAATAAAGGAAATTACTCTTTTTCCTCTAGTCAGCACTGTGTGATTGACATAGCTTATTAACACATGCACTTAGAAAGAAAGGGATGAGATCTGCTTCTTTTCCTAAGCACCAGATATTGATCATTGCCAGAGGCAGGATGCTAAACCAGATGGACCACTAACCTTCTCCATTCTGTCAGATCTTATATCACAGCATCAATCTTCAAAAGAGAGAGAAAGAAAAGAAACAAGATCACATCTTCACAACAAGAACAGAATGGACAAACATTTTCATAGCATTTCTTCCCGGCACATATTCATGATGTGCATGTTGGATATAACCCAATACATTCCTCCTTAGATAAGACTCAAATGACAGAGAATTAAAAAGCTGCAATTCTTCAGTGCAATGAATGTGAACCAGCACATAATGGAGCCCTGAAACAGCCAACAAGAAAAGGGGAATGATGAACAATTCTCATTAATACCGTCAGCCAGGAACAGGCTGGATAACTAAAAGCAATTAAATAAATTAAATCCTGAAATTATAGAACAAACACCCTATAGTCAGAGATGTCATATCAAAGAATGAAATATTTTTCATATATGCTTTAATGGCTAAAGCAACATCTGGATGCTGTACTTCATCCAGTCCAATGAGCAAACTCCAGAAAAAGAAAAGCATTTAAACACCCCTACATTTGCAACTTCAGTTTTTCTCAGGGTAACAACAACAACTGATTATGTACGATCAAGTCACTAGTAAATTTGGGACTCCCTTAATTTGCAACAATTTCCTTTTCCAAATGGAAAACTGAAGTATCTTTGAATATCTTTCCATGGGCAACCAAGCAATCACCCTTGAATGTGAAAAGAAAGGAATGAGAGATTTAAAGTCAATCTTCTTCACATGAGCTAGGAGTTTCCAATCCCAATTTTAGCATGAATAGAATTTCTGAGACTTGTGTTTTCAAGAAATCCAGTAGAGGTTAAAAGGACATCATTAGGTTAATGTTAGAGAAGTGTTCCCTTTACAGGCCAACACTATACAAATAATCCTCAATTTACAACAATTTGTAACATTGTTGTGTAACTGTTCGAAGTTACAACTGAAAAAAGTGACTTGTGATCATTTTTCACTTACGATAGTTGCAGCATCCCTGTGGTTGGTGATCAAAATTCAGATGCTTGGCAACTGGCATGTATTTATGATGGTTCCAACATCCCAGGATCATGTGATCACCTTTTGCAACCTTCTGACAAGCAAAGTCAACAGAGAAGCCAGATTTACATAACAACTGTGTTAATAACTTAACAACTGCAGTGATTTCACTTAACAACTGTGGCAAGAAAGATTGTAAAATGGGGTAAAACTGACTTAATGACTGTCTTGCTTAGCAATGGATGTTTTGGGGCTTAACAGTAGTTGTAAATCAAGGATTATCTGTATGCAATAGTTCCCAGTCAAATACATACAATGCAGTTAACAACTATAGGAATGACTTAAAGCATTAGATTTTGATTAATTAAAAATAAACTTTTCAAATAAGAAGGGAAAAGGCACAAAAACGAAGCAACTAAAATGTTAATTATTGTTACTAGCATTCATTATCATGCTCTGGATATTAGCTCGTGAAAAAGGAATTATTTGGGAACAATGACTTCCTTTCTTTATTATAATAAGAAGCACAAGCTTGCTCGCAGATTTTGTGGTGAACTCTTACTCTGCTCACATGAAAGCAACCTTTCGTACAGCAGCTGATTAAGGATTGTGAAGTCTGAGCCTTGAAGAGAAAAAGAAAGTGATCCCAAATATAAAAGCTGAAGCCCTCCTATGATATAGATCATTACGACAAAAGAGCATTATTAAGCTGTCAAAATTCTGTCTGTCTTTAAATTAAGCAAAAATTAAATCTACTGTCTCTTTTCCTCTCTTGCACACATCCAAACGTACATGCTCACCCTTATGCCCTTTGAATAAGAAAAGCCTTTACATACAAGTAAGTCTGCAAAGCTTTGTCAGCGTCACATTGATTTACATAAGCCCTCCGCAAGACTTATTATTTCAATGTATTTATTTCATCCTGTTTCTGCATCATATTAGTAATAGAATATTGGAGCAGCTCATAACAAGAGTATTCTGCTCACAACAGGCTCATATTTTTCATAATTGGTTTAGTTTTTGCATACAAAGGACAGTTTGGAACCCAGAAGAATATTAAGATCTCAAAGAAAATCCGAAGGGAATTGATAGCATGCCTCAATACAATAGACAACGCTTCATTTATTTGAACACAGTGTTTTCCTGATCACAATTGTTTATTTCAGAGATGATTTAAGCAGATGATACACTCAAATCATTAATATATGTGATCTTTGGACAGCACTGCTAACACTAGTAGAGCACTTATAGCTCCAGCCACGGGAGAAGGAGTACTATGAAATCAGTAAGCATGTTTAAAAGTTGTTGCAAAAATCACAGAATCTATGATACGCTTAATAATAAAGGCTGCTGGTGGCCAGATTTGAATACACCATTCACTCAACCAATCTCCCACATTCTATGTAATGCAAGGAATAAGAAATAAGTGCTGATTGGTATCCATCAGGCCAAGTTTTTTTCACGAAATGGGCTTCTGATTTATGGTTAAATATAGGTAGTTCTCACGACCATTCATTTAACAATAGTTTGGAATTACAACAGCCCTGGAAAAAGTGACTCATAACTTGTATAACTCGTGCTCACACTTACAACTATCATACCACCTCCGCAATCATGGTGATCATCACAATCATGGTCAGACTTGGCATCCTGCAGTCACGTAATCATGGTTTGCAAACTTTTTATGATTTATAGTAAAAAATACACATTGGGGAAGCACAAGCTTGCTTATGCTTATGAATTTGCTTAACAACCACATGATTCAATTAACAACGGCCATAAAAATGTTTGTAAAGTCAGGTCTGACTTAACTTATGATCACAACCACTTACAATAGAAATTGTGGTCTCAACCATGGTCATGATTCGAGGACTTTCTATAATTGTAATGCATTTCCAAAATCCACCAAAAATAACATCTCAAGAGGGAAAAATTCACAGAAAAACCACCTATTTTTAAAAAACTCTTTTTGTACATTAGGAATGAAAAGCCCTTACACTGCATTATTAGACACGTGGAAATATTTTGAAATGGCATTTAATGTCTTTAACTAGTGATGTAGCTATTTGTCTCCCATTATTGTTAAGAACTGTGGTGGTGCAGTGGTTAGAATGCAGTATTGCAGGCTAATTCTGCCGACTGCCAGGAGTTCGATCATTACAAGCTCAAGGTTGACTCAGCCTTCCAGCCTTCCAAGGTCAGTAAAATGAGGATCCAGTTTATTGGTGGCAATATGCTGACTCTATAAACTGCTTAGAGAGGGCTGTAAAGCACTGTGAAGTGGTATATAAATCTAAGTGCTATTGCTATTATGATGTGTGTGGTCAATAAAAAGTTAAAGGAAGGAAGGAAGATAAATAGGAGAATTGAAGTCTTCACATTTTCAATTCCATAAAACTATTATTAAAATAAAATGTGGGGTGGTACTCAGATGGTTAGTATTAGTTCAACAAAACTAACAATAGAACACAAAACATAAAGACTTCAGAATCAATTTATTTTTACATCTAAAATACCATCTCATTCAGACATTAATCAATAAGTATTTATTAGAAAGAACAAAATGAAATATGTTTTATCCTCCGACACCATACCTTTTAAAATGTAAATGAAAAAGTTATCAAGGAAAAACGTATCCAAGATAAATCAATCACAGAAAATTTCCTTTGACCTCATATGCAATGGTTAAATAGACCTTGCTAAACTAAGAACAATACTAGGCTCTGCCTTACAGCATATTTTACATGGTTCATAGTCAGATAAATTAAGGTATCAGCACTTAATTCACCAGCCAAGGAAGAGAATGATTAAAAGCAGCAATCAGCAACCCAATGATCTTCCAAGAATTATTGACTGCCAGTCTTTCTTGTGCAGTGCAATGATAGCACAAAGATATTGGTTTGCCTACATAACAATACATCTACAGGAGCACCCAAATAAAAGATAGAAACCACAAAAATAAGTTGAAATACCTTCCCTTTTTAGAAAATAAATTCACAGAGTTTTTAAATCTTTTTCAAGTGAAACTTTAAAAATAAGAATCACCCTTTCACATTAAAGGCCTTAAAATGGGATGGATAAATCCAGTGTGTAATTCTGAGACAATTGATGTCAAGGCCATTGCAATATTAGAAGGATCTAATAAATCAAATTTCATTGCATCCACCTCCATTACATGATTTGGGGAGAATAGGAAGAGACCCCAGTGTCTGGTTTTATGGAGCACTATCTATTACAGGTGGTCCCGGACTTACAACAGTTCACTTAATGACCATTCAAAGTTACAACAGCACTGAAAAAAGTTACTTATGACCATTTTTCAAACTTATGACTGTTGTAGCATCCCCATGGTCACCTTATTTATCTTCGGATGCTTGACAACTGACTCCCATTTTTGATGGCTGCAATGTCCCGGGGTCATGCAATCCCCTTTTGCAACCTTCTTTTTTTTAAAAAAATGGTTTTTATTAGATATTACAAAATTAAAAAGTAAAAAAGGACACAAAATAACATTCATAACACACATGACTAACAACCAATAAACATTAAGCGAAAAGAAAACCATTTCTAAATCTCTTGAGCAAGAGAGCTTTGCTACCAGAAGCACGAAGCTGAAGGCACCAGCCTGAAGATGATGAGTGGGACCTCGTCGAAACGTCGCCAAGATGCTCTCAATCCTACACCGGAAAAGACCTGAATAAACCAAGACTTTCATACCTGTACCCATGAAAATCTACAAAAACATGTGTGTGTGTGTGTGTGTGTGTATACACCTCTCAGCAACCTTGTGCACGTTGTTGTTACAGTGTCATGCTTGCAAGATAGGTGAGGATAAAACCTTGCAGGCTCCTAGCACCAGGTTATTTATTTATTTTTGATTTATTAATTTATTTAGATTTATACCCCACCTCTCTTCCCCAGTCAAGGGGAACTCGAAACAGCTATTTACTCAGAAGAAAAAAAATACAAGGCAAATTCATGTCATTTCTCTGTCACTGGTTCACACAGAAATCCAGTTTATTTCAAATAAACAAAATCTCTTCCAATAATTAATTATTAATGTTAGACCAGCAGCCTCATTACACAGTCCCTCTTTCTGCACATTTCTCAGAGAATCAGGAAGGCACTCTTGTCTTTAGCAAAAGAATAAACAGCATAATTTCCTTTCCTTCTGTAAGCCTAAAACTGTTTTACCAAACTTTCCTAGCCACAACTTAAAAAAAAAAACTTGAAAGGTTCAGCAGGAAAGGAAACCTAATACTCTATTAAGTGTTGTTTTGCAAACATAAGTAAGGAAGAAAGACATCATCCAGGCATGAAGAGTCATTAAAATGGATCTTACATATATCATTATAAATTTAATAATCTGCATGATGGCTAGAGTTCAAGTTAAAATGAATGTCAGCTAAGCATGACCAATTGATGTTATCCCAGCTGCCACTGAGACTCACTTGGGGTTATATTATACTTTCAGAGGCCCCATTTTACATGTGCACCAAACACCCAGAGCCAAGAGCAGATGGGAGATGGAAAGGCTTTTGGACATATGAAGTCAAAATTGCATATTAATATTGGTAAACCTGCTCAGCAGAATCTCGCTATCAATGTTGTCAAGGACACAAAATATTTTCCTCCTATATCACAGCACCTTGTGTAGAGATGGCTTATATATATTATTATTATTAAAGGCTTCTTGGAAATTAAGTCAATAGGAGGGATTTTCTTTTACTGTCTATTGGTCATTATTTCCACCTCGGAAGAGGGCTGTGAAAATGGGACAAGGGTCTTGTCAGCTTTAGCTGATATAGCTAACATGGCACATTAAAAATCACAGAGAGATTCTATGGGAAGGGGCTCCCTAAGGAAAAGGAAAAAAAACTGTTTTGTTTCCAAAAGGCTGGTTTTATTTCCAAAGAAAAATTAACTTTATGTTTTGTCAAGGGAGTTATCAAAAGAAAATGAAACACACATCATCTTTCTTTCTCCACTATTTCTAAAACCAGCTGATATAACTAAAATGGTAGAGTAAATCTGGACAAATGACAAATTTATTGTTTACATGTTTCAATGGTTTTTTTTAATAAAACTATCTGTTTAGCCATACTGAAAGAGAGTCTCCCCAGGAACTAGAATACATTAGATTGTCTACTGACAAGTAATACCCATTGATTTCTATAGCTAAGGGATATTTTAAAATTTGCTTGATTCATGGCAAATGCTTTAATTCAGACAGACAGACAGACAGACAGACAGAATTCTGCTTTTAAACAACCCTTTTTCAATATGTATTTCTATTGTTCAAGACACTGAGAAATGTATTTCAAATAAATTATCCAATCCCAAAACCCAACATTTTTCCATCTAAAGGTCATCTTACCTACATTCTCTTGGGAGTAAATCCAATGAATACCACATGATTTTTTAGTATAAACATGAGCAGGTCAGTAACAGTTACAAAATCCTTTATAAACAAACTTCAGCAAGGCAACCAATATATGACCTTAATATTTATCTCCTTTATTGGTGTAACTATGTGGCCACAAACTTACTATACTACTGATTCTTCCTGCCCCTTTCATAAATACCAAGGTGGCTTTTATCTCTATATTCCTGCCTTACAAGAAAGTACTAGACCAATCAAACAACAATGTGAGTTCAGTCCAAGGAAACAATTGCACTACCAATTATTACACTAAAAACCTGTAACTGATACAGAAATTGCCAATGAAATTCAAAGTTCTCAAATTTAGTTTGCGGTGAAGCTTACGTTGAAACACCAAAAAAACACTGATAATGTCTAGGTCACTTACTCTTTTTTGATCTTCCAGTCCATGGGTCACAGGCTTTTGTTTTTTATGCTGGCTAGATTCCAAACCAGATTCCATTTCCCAGTAATAAAATTCCTTAGGTCTCCTGAAATCGTTTTCCTCAAAATCCACAGTATAAGTAAGAAAATATTAATGGGAAATTAAAAAATATATAATCTTCAATTCTCTTCCTTGTTTTTTATCATCCTTTCAAAACGCTGGTGTGCCATCGCTTCTAATTGTCTCAGCAGACTAACATTGTACATGTTGTTATCCTCTATTTTAGCTCAGATGTAGAATTCCATTGATGTGCTTTATAGGGGAATGGCCAGACGGAATCCATATCTAATAGTCTGTGACACATCATTGCTCCAGTAGCATCTTCCTCATTGCTCCAACAGCATTCTTCTGCTCATTGCATTCTTGCCATGGATAAATTATATGTCAATAAAGGTGCAAATGTGTGCTTAATCCACTGTGTTGATAACATCAGCATCCCTTTCCTAGGCTTCCTTCTGCCCATAAATCAGTGTAAATACTTCACAATGATAATTGCTTTTTGCGAATCTAGAATGTGTAAATTATGTAAAATCATCCATGCAGTGGTGTCATCAACTTCTTCTTCTTCCACACATAGAAAGACCTAAAAGGGAGGGAAAGATGTAAGTGAGCCCTGTGATAAATTATCTTTGTTTTGAAAGAGCAAATCAGATGAGATCTGATCAAATAACTTTATATATGACACTTCTCCTCTAAACATAGCAAGTATTACCAATGCATAACTATTGAATGATGAGTGAGCACAGTGAACATTTTTATTGTTATCAGTTGCCACTCTTCGCTTATGGAACATTTAAATTGGCTATCATAAATCCTGCAACAGTTACTGCTACTTAATCTTAGTACACACAAGCAAGAGGTATGATCTAGAGCAGGGCTGTCAAACTCTCAGCCCATGGGCCTGATGGTCACACACTGGCCACGCCCCACCTGGTTCAGCAAAGGGGGGGAAAGTCCTGATACGTTATGTGACGCCACCGTGATGACGTGAGTTTGACACCCCTGATCTAGAGCAACTTTTTATGACTTTGGATCCCAAGAAATTATTTAATTGCAACATCTTTCATCTCTTAACACTAGCGGTACCAGCCGGACATGATGGTAATTATTGTTTGATAGCATCTGGAGACTCAAGGCTTTCTCAAAGCCTGTAGTAAGAACAAAGAAAACAAATATAATTAAGCTCATATAAATTGTGTCATATGCACCTAGTCAAAAAAAAGGAAGGAAAAAAATCTGCACAATATTTCTATGATGTGACTTAATAACAACTATATTTTTAATAGAAATATAGGAATTATGAGGAAAACCTGTCTGCCTGCCTGATCTACTGTTCAGGAAATAACTGCTCTCTTTTACATTTTTAAAAAATTGATCACAAGCTAAAATCCTTGCTGTCAACTCTTCAAGACAGGCCAGGCCAGGAAACTGCACAAATTTGACTGGTTTTATATTGATTGATATATGGGGCATAGTACAAGAATCTTGAAAGCCTGACTGCATTTTTGCTTCCCTCCCTTTCAGACCCTAAGGAAATAACCATTTTGAGGTTTGTCCCAATATATTTTCTTTGTTCCCCAGTTTAAAATATTCAGTATTTTTTTACCATGTATGTAACTGTTTCTGCACAGTTTCTCCAAGGACATCTCTGTGGTTCTCTATATAAGCAGAACACTGTCCCCTTTGACAAGCTTTGAAATAAAGCACTGTCTTCTATAAAATAACGTAGAATGATATCTACATTTTCCCTCATCATGTACTCAAAATATTTATTATTTTGAGTACATGATGAGGGAATATTTGAGTACATGATGAGGGAAAATATTTATAAATATGTATTTATTATCGCTAGATATTTTTCTGGGTTTGTCACCTGTCACTAATTCCTAGCACAGTATATGGAAAGTCTAGAATTTCTGTCCTATTTGTATGTCATTTTCTTTCTTTGAATGTCACATGCAAACATAATTTGGACCATTATTTTTTATAACTGTATTGTATCTTTGTCAAATAGTATTTTTCATAGCTAAGAAGCACATCTGGACAAGCGTGGGCCTGACCCCCTATACCTCCCCCCCGGAGACGATTTGTTGTGCTATTGGGTGTATGAATGGGTTTTGCATTTCAATGTATAGGACTGTGTTTTATTGTTTGTTGCCGCCTCGAGTTCCCCTTTGGGGTGAAGAGAGGCGGGGTATAAATCCAATAAATAAAATAAATAAATAAATCTGTAATTATTCAGCAACTTTTAACTCTGTCAAAAAATGGAGAAGAATGATATACCCGTATATCACAAGACACTTCACAGTCCTGTGTAATCAAAATACTACAGCAACTTTTTGGAGGGAATAATTAGTCCTTATTCTCTTTCCTCAATACAGATAATCCTTCACATACAGTCATTTAGTGACTGTTCAAAGTTACAATGGCAATGAAAAAGTGACTAATGACCATTTTTCACATTTACAACCATTTCAATATCCCCATGGTCATGTGATCAACATTCAGATGCTTGGCAACTGGTTCGTATTTATGACGGTTGCAGTATCCCTGGGTCATGTGATCAGCTTTTGCAACCTTCTAACAAGCAAACTCAGTGGGGAAGCCAGAATCACTTAACAACCCTGTTACTACCCTGTTTCCCTGAAAATACAACCTCCCTGAAAGTAAGACCTAGCTTGATTTTTTTTTTACATATGATTTTTTTTTATATATGCGTCCAATATATGTTTGCCCCTAACTAATAGGTTAGTCAATGGATGACATCCCCCCAAAATAAGACCTGGTGCCTTTTTTGGTGGCCAAAAAATATAAGACAGGGTCTTATTTTCAGGGGAAACATGGTAACTTAACAACTGCAGTAATTCACTTAACAACTGTGGCAAGAAATGTCATAAAATGGGGCAAAACTCACTTAACAAATATCTCAGCAACAGAAATTTTGGGTTCAGTTGTCATAAATTGAGGACTGCCTGTACCGTTAATAATATTTAAAGTAATACTGTGCAGTTATTTTATTATTATCTACTATATGTAGAGTCTTAGTAAGGTATGATAACATCTTATTTAAAAAATAATATCTGAAATTTATTTTATGACATTTGAATGACTGCTATCCAATCTGTAATTTTCTTTGAACATGAACACTGTGAAATTTACTGCTCATTGGAATTCTGCAAATACAAGATACAAATAAAAAAATAACAGAATAGCAATCTCCTTTTCTTCCAGACAGCTACATTTCTTTTCACTCCATCAAGTACTCCAGCATATTTCACCAGGCCAAATAAAGAATTGGCAAATGATTTTCTACAGCAATGCTAACATTGGCTAGCACTGATCCTGTTAGACTTTTTTTTTAATGGCTTGGCATCTTGTGTGAATCCCGAATTGGCAATTTCAGTAACCATATTGCATGTTTTGTGGGAGTAGAGCCACAAAGAAATAATTTATCATTTTCATCCTCTGTTTTGATAAAAACTGTTCTTTGTTATTCGTTTTGTGTGGTCTATTAATTCTTCAGAAATCTGAGTAATGGCACGGGGAAGCTAGACACTGACTGCTTGGAAAGAGCTGTCCTGTGGCAAGCCCATGGCAAGTTTCATCCTCTAATCCTATAATGTTAAGCCACATTTTTCCCCTCTTGGAAGCAAATTTTTTTAAAACAAAACATACACATGTTGATGTCAAAACGCTAGATAAGCCTACCTAGATATTACAGGGAAAATGCACTACATGGTGAAGATTGTAAGGAGAAAATGTCTATGGAGATTCTCAGTCATTCAGGACATGGTTGTCCCAAAGGTGCTTTTTCCCCCCAAGAGGCAACTGGACATTTCGCTTCTCATCCAAGAGCTAAAGAAGCTGAAGGAGCTTCTTGGACAAGAAGTGAAATGTCTCCAAAGAAAAACCAGAAAGTCCAGTTGCCTCTTGAAAAAAAAGCATGTTTGGGACAGTAGTGAGCATTATATCCAGCTCCACTTTTCGTTGTACAAAGTGAGTCATCCAATTTTTGTTGCCAATTTGAATTAAAGGAATGTTTTGGTTCTATTCCTGGGAGAAGATTGATTAGGATCAACCATGAGACCTTTCAGTATCATGTAACTGTTTGACATTAAGTAACTTCAGTACTTTTTAAAGTAACATGACATAGCCAACTCTTGCCAGAGTTCAACAATCTCACCCTGAGAGAATTTTGCAGAGTTTTATATGAAAATGACATACGATTTTATATTAGCAAATCAGTATAAGATCTGCTGCTTATTTCAATCATTTTAAAAATTGTTAAGTTTTAAAACTTAAATTTGATATTTCACAGACATAATTTTGAGTGATATGCCACCAAACTATGCCCAATAATATGATACAGAAGGCTAAAGTAGGGGAGAATCTGATATTTCTTACTGTTGTTCAAATACAAGCATCTCCACTAGTACAAATGATATTTATAAAGGCATAGAATTGGACTGTATCAGCCACTATAATATCATCTTATTAGGAAGGGAAGAACTACCAAGGTTGTTGAGAAGGTGGTGGCGCTTCAGCTTCTTCGTACCTTGGATGAAGCTGATTATCTAGATCCCTTGCAGTCTGGGTTCAGGCCCAGGTACAGCACTGAGACGGCTTTGATTGCACTAGTAGATGATCTCTGGCAGACCCGGGATGGGGGGGCTTCCTCCATTCTGGTGCTTCTTGACCTCTCAGCGGCGTTTGATAGCATAGATCATGGTATCCTTCTGGGTCGGCTCAGGGGGTTGAGAGTGGGAGGCACCGTGCTACGGTGGTTCTCCTCCTATCTCTCTGACCGAACCCAGTCGGTGTTGGTGGAGGGACAAAGATCGACCCCGAGAGCCCTGCCATGTGGGGTTCCTGAGGGGTCCATCCTCTCCCCCCTCCTATTTAACATTTACATGAAACCGCTGGGTGAGATCATCCACCATCATGGGGTTGGGTATCACCAGTACGCTGATGATACCCAGTTGTCCCGGTGCCTGGAGGCTGTGAGGGTCTGGATGGGGACTAACAGACTTAGACTCAACTCAGACAAGACCGAGTGGCTTTATGTCCTGCCTCCACGTGGCCCAGTTGAATTTCCATCCTTGGAGCTGGGGGGAGATAAATTGCTCCCCTCGGACCGGGTTCACAAGTTGGGAGTCCTCCTGGATCCACAACTACAATTTGATCACCACCTGACAGCTGTGACCAGAGGGGCCTTCGCACAGGTTCACCTGCTGCGCCAGCTGCGACCCTTCCTGGACCAGGGGGCACTACACACGGTTGCTCATGACCTTGTCATCTCTCGATTGGACTACTGCAACGTGCACTACATGGGGCTGCCCTTGAAGAGCACCTGGAGACTTCAGCTGGTACAAAATGCAACCGCGAGAGTGATTAAGGGTGTACCTCGGTGCACCCGTATAACACCTATCCTCCGTGAGCTGCATTGGTTGCCGGTG
>JANHGC010001553.1:153125-163883 GCA_027560395.1 Boaedon fuliginosus | reverse complement strand
AAGATTGAGCTATTTCCAAAAACCTTTCAATAACATCCTTTGTGCCCCTTGTTCTTTGTCTTAGTTTTCCTTTCTTTTATTTATTCCTTCCTTTATTTTTGCAATAAAGGCAAAAATTGGAAAATGAAAAGATCTGCAAGAATGTAAAAGATATTGGAATGAATGCCAAGAAAGGTTTTTTGAGGCGACTTTTGCAAAACTAGGACACAAGCACTGCAAAATCCTCCCAGTTTTAATAAATTGAGGATAAAGCATGTGTGTACATGATATTGGAAAGAAAAAACAAACACAAGTCGAAAACCATTTTAGTGCTCACTATGCTGATCTTTGAAGGAACATTTCAATTTTACAGTTTCAGCTAAAACAGCTTTTTTTAAACAAACCCAATGACGTGGCCTGTGGCTTCTAATTGTTGGAATGGAGTAGATGGGTAGGTACTGGAAGGCTAAGAAAGAGAGGTGCAGGTGTAGATGCAAGGGATAATTTGCAGATACCAGCAAATTGCCTCTATGGTTATAGGTTCTACCTGTATATCTAGGAGAAGCCATAGATACAAGAGGAACCCCAAGTTGCAAATCTCATTCTGGGGATAATGCTGCTTGATCAAGAGATATAAGTAGAGATAACAAGAGCCTTGATACATAAACAGCACTCCATTTTAATTGGGTTCAGCTTCGGCCTGTTTTCTGATTTCTATATGCTACAAGGTCTAGGTACTAAGACTTTTAAAATATTATCAGCCTAGGTTGTGATGGCAATGGAAATCTGGATATCATTTAGCATATGGATGTTACACATTATTATAATGCATGATCTCTCCCAGCAGTTTCATATAGATGGGTAAATAATAAGGGGAGAGAAAAGAATCCAATGTCTCTCCGTATATACTTGAACAACTCTCTTTCCTTTTAACACCAACTGAAACCAACCACAGTGGAAGGAGTAGAATCCTTGAAGGACAGTGCTCCCAAAGCTCAATTCTCATAGATCAGGGTTGTCAAAGTCTTGGCCCACGGGCCGGATGCGTCATACGCTGGCCATGCCCATGCCCGGTTTAGCAAAGGGGGAGGGGGAAAGTCAATACATCACGTGACACCACTGTGACAACGTGAGTTTGACGCCCCTGCCATAGATATTCAAAAAAGATACCATAATTGACGATGGTACTGGATGCTGCTGTGAGAATCAGAAAGGGCACATTAAACCCGACTATATTCTAACAAACTATCACAAATAGTGGTGTTTTTGTTCCATGTCCACCCTGAATTCTCATTCAATAACATTGTCCTATCAGCTGGAGTTTTATCTCACTAAAGTTCAACACTGGTTTGGTACAAAGTATTGCTTGTAGACTGTTGGTCTGATTGATAGTTACATGGTTTGATTCTCCCAGGATTTTGACCAATGCTCAGCTTCAATATTAGAGGTGTTTGTCAAAGGTCCTGTTTTTATAGCAAGGACATTGAATCTATTTTATTTTTTTTTAATAAAATTTTATTATTTTCAAAAATAAAACGTATCTTGTGTTTGAACAGAGTTCTTTGGGTTTACAGATATATTAATTAATTCAACTTATACATATTTAATCCATAAATTAAAAAAGAGCCTTGATGGCCCAGTGGTTAAATACAGCATGGCAGCCTATATCTGCTGACTTGTCCAGCAGGTTGTCAGATCGAATCTCACTAGGCTCAAGGTTGACTCAGCCTTCCATCCTTCTAAAGGTTGGTAGAATGAGGATCAAGATTGTTTGGGAGCAATATGCTAACTCTGTAACCACTTGGGGAGAATTGTAAAGCTCGGATAAGCAGTATATAACATCTGAGTGCTATTGCTATCTCTGTTGTAAGCCGTCTAGAGTCCTTCGGGAGTTGAGCAGCATAAAAATCATTACATTCCTCACATGTCTCTCCCTCTAAAAATATCTACTTGTGCTATCCATATCTGCAAAATTTATTTACCATTTCCACTGTATCTCTATACAGTGCAGCTGCGCGAGTGATTGAGGGTGTACCGAGGTACACCCATATAACACCGATCCTCCGCGAGCTGCATTGGTTGCCAGTGGTCTTCCGGGTGCAATTCAAGGTGCTAGTAACAACTTTTAAAGCCCTTCATGGCTTAGGAGTGGGTTACCTTCAAGACCGCCTTCTGCCACATTGTGCCTCCCTGCACCCAGTTAGGTCCCACAGAGTTGGCTTGCTACGGGTCCCGTCAGCCAAACAATGTCGGCTGGCAGGCCCCTGCGCTAAAGCCTTCTCTTTGGCAGCACCGGCCCTTTGGAACCAACTTCCCCCTGAGATTAGGACCATCTCCACTCTGCTGGCCTTTCGAAAAGCCACGAAGACCTGACTTTGTTGGAGGGCCTGGAACTGACTATCTTTTCTCTCCTGAATGCTTGTTGATTGTGTTGTAAAATTTTAATTATTGTATTATTGATTGTTTTATTTGTTGTTAGCCGTCTCGAGTTCTCTCTGGAATGAGGCGGGGTATAAATCAAAATAAATAAACAAACAAACAAACTACCACATGCCGGGATCGTAATGTTCACTGCTAAGCAAGGAGGGTGCTGGTTGATTTTATGACCCTTTTTGCTACCATTGTTAAGTGAATCCCTGTTGTTAAAAGACTCGTGGTTATCCAGAAAATCTGCTTCCCTCATTGGCTTTGCTTGTCAGAAGCCAGCTAGGAAAGTCGCAAAAGGTGATCCTAGACATCCTCAGGGTCCTGCCGTCATTGTAAATACATGCCAATTGGCAAGCACCCCAATTTAGATCGTGTGTCTGTGGGGATGTTGCAATGGTTGTAAGCACGAGGACTAGGCATAAATCATTTTTTTCCAGTGCCATTTTAACTTCCAATGGCCACTAAATGAGTTACCTGTATTTCTGCAGCAGAACTAGACAATGGCCTGGGAGCTGCATGTACTCCCATCCAAAAATCCCTCATATTTTTTTTTCTCCTTCCACAGCTTCTCAAGTTATTATACACCAGGGGTGACAAACTCACGTCATCATGGCAGCATCATGTGATGTATTGGGACTTTTTCTCCCTTCACTAAACCAGGCGTGGGTCTGGCCAGCACACGACACATCCGGCCCATAAGCCGGGAGTTTAACAGCCCTAAATTCAGACGCTTGTGGTGTTTTCTTTTTAAGCAAAAACATTAAACTCTCTAGTAGAGTTATGATGCCCCAGATGACATGAATGGTTGTAAATGTAAGACTACATGTATAAGTATTTTATGCAGCACCCATCTGATACATGCACATTCTTACAATGTTCAACAGCTACCTTTCTGATTACCTCTTTTGATAAAAGTTGAGCATTCATATTTCTGTTATTTCTTGCCCGGAGTGAGATTTTCTCACTACCATTCTTGCTCAAAGAGGCCAACTTACAGTGTATTCCAACAGCCATTTAGAATTCCCAAAATACTTTAATTTCAAGCAAAAATCTGAAAATAATTGCATTTATCTGCCACTGGCAGCAAAAATAGTTGATCTCAAATCCTTTTCTGTAGAAGGGAAACTTTGAGTGGGTGGGTGGGGATTTAAGTTTTTGTGTGTGTTAGAAAGCTATCTTTCTATGTTATGAAAGCATGTCCTACACTTGTGTAGCCCTCAGAGAACCAAAGATTGCTCTCTTCTGATATAGTGGGTAAAGTTATATCCAGATTGGATGTAACTCAATCCCACCAGCTGAATGGGAGATCTGGGCCAGCCATTAACTATCAGAATACCACCATGTATCTTAAGGTACATTATGAATATGAAATGGAAGGAAACCATTTTTTGAAGGAAGCATAGTATGAAAATGTTACAAACTAACTTGGAAGAACATCTGCTCAAAGCGCAGACAGATACAGATGTATCTTGTTCCAGAGATGTGTGGATGTTTTTATGCATGCAGTTCTGCTTATTAATACATTGTTTGCTTTAAAGCTCAAGCATTAGGGCGCATTATTACAGAGCAATAATGGGCCATGTAATTTCATTAGCCCTTGCTGACATCACCAGTTAATCAAATTGGATTGGGTTTACAGATGTTAACTTCTACCTCTTTAACACATGATTATTTTGAACAGATTCCTTTGGAATCTTGTTAATTTAGAAATATGAGGATATGAAAACCAACATCCTGGTTGTTGAATTAACAATTTTACAAACTAAGAGATGTTCTGATTTGTTTGAAATCACAACTTTGGTTGTAGACTTTCCTTGCCAAATGTAAAACAGGTTTTTGTCAAAATTAAGCTAATAATAATAATAATAATAATAAGGCTAAATGCAAGGTGTTTCTTCTCATCTGTAGCTTCACCAGGCCAGTCATCCCTGAGCATCAGAGTGGAAAAGAAGGAAATGACAGCAAGAATATGTCACTGTGCTAGACCTTTTTCAGATTGCTTTGGGTAATAAAATTAACATGGACTGAGAAACAGAAATAACGTTCATTTTACACATGCCTGCCCATTCTTGAAAACTGAAGTTATGTCTCTGTGATCTAGCCATGGAAACAGCGAACATCACATTGAAATTACTATTGTTTCTACCAACAGAAACCATGTAGGTGTACTGAGGGTTACTACATGGAAAATGTCTGTACACCAGTTCCCACCAGCACTGTCAGTTTTAGCAATGTAACTCTTAGAGGATTCTGCCTTGTCATCTACAATTACACTGCACCAACAAGGCTTTTACATGTGCATTTCGTCCATTCATTGGATGAAATTCTAGCATCTTATCAGATATGGTTAATGTGTCTTCTGATATGCCTGCCATCATACCACCCAAAACATGAGGCTAATGGAAAGTTGGCACATTCCAGCCCCTGACCACCTCTGTGCAAAAGGCTTTGCTAAAGCACCATCCACCAAGCAAATAGCAAGATTTGTGTTGGTAGAAGACAGAAAGCACCACTTCTCCATTGGTTCAGATAAATCTAAAATAAGCTGCTTGGGCTTTGAGCTGGGGATGAAAAAAAAAACTTCAGCACATGCTAGTGTGGCATTTTCAAACTAATAGTAGGAGATGTGTATATGACTAGCATTGTTAAACACATCTCTCAAGCACTGTGTTAACTGATTAGTTGATTGCTTTAGTGTTTTTCTTGTATGTTACTGTGAGAGGAGTAACAAAGACTAGAAATAAATCAGATAAACAATTCCAACCCAGATCTTATGTAATCAATTGTAAAAAGGTTACTAAATTAATGTTTGTGAAGCAATTCTAACAATCCACAAAAAAGTGCATACAATGTGATACTTAGCTTTCTGCTGCTACATAAATTCCATGTGGTACAAAGTCAGATAAAAGAGTGCTGAAAGTCATAGAAGGCTGTGAGTATACAGCGGAGTTTTTGAATAATGAAGGCAATTAAGTGAACTTCCTGCCCTTGTCATCACTGTCGTCATTCAAATATGACCTTTTTCATATAAAATCTAATATATGGAGAAAGATAAAACTAGAATATAAGTCCAAACCTAATTAATCTGGAGGTGACACTAACTACCTTACTAATAACTTAAGGTGTTTTTTGTTTTGTTTTGTTCTAATATGAGATCAAGTATAATTAGCAAACTCATTTAAGACTCCATACATTATCTTGAGAATTTGAATCATTTAACTTTGGACAAGTTCTCCTTTGATCTTAAGACTGTGCAAGCCAGCATTTCCTGAGGGGTTGACTGAGAGTTTTTAAGTCAGTCTGAGTGGTCTCTTCCCATCCCCCAAGAGCTATTGTAGCTGCAGAACATAAACGTTATAAACTAAAACATTTTGTGAGACAGTATATTATTAGATAGCCAGGCTCAGATTTGGGCAATATTTTGCCACAATGCCTACTAGATCAAAAGGTTATAGTTCTCAGACTCAGCTAGGAGATAGATTACACATTAAACAGCTTTTTTTTGCTTGCATTTCCTAACTTTGAATGAAAGGCTTGACTGTGCTATATACCTGAATATTTTGTTGTTGGGAATTGTGAAGATGAAGGCCTCCTGAGAGTCAATATTGAAAGAAGGCTTTGCTAGGGATGTGCATTGCCCAAGAGCAGAGCCTAAGGTGAAAGCAACTTCTTTCAGAAAAAATTGGACTAGTGCGGAAATTAGGGTTGTTTTTTTTCTCAAGTAGTCCAAACACAGCAGTCTTACAGCAAGTGGTTTGGACAACTATTCATTTTGCCTTTTACATCCAATCTGAATTATTGTTGAATTTGCCAAAGGCTAGATCTATGTAAAATGAAAATAGGATGGCTATCCTTAATGTCCTCCTCTTTCTATGATCCAGCTGTGAATTATGTTGTCTATTCTTTCCCCCCACCCCCGCAAGTTGGAATGTGATCCCTCCTTCTTGGGAAACTGCTGCATTACTGTAGTCCAGGGGTGTCAAACTCAATTTCATTGAGGGCCACATCAGGGCTACAGTTGACCTTAGAGGGTCAGGCAGTTGTGGCCAACTTGACAGCTTGACACCACTCACTGGGCGTGGCCGACTGGGTAGGTGTGGGCAACTGGGTGGGCATGGCCAGCTTGATGCCACTCCTCAAATTGCTCGCATGTTTCCACTTCGCACTGGGTAGACAGGGCCGAATCTACATGGGCCGGTCCCTTACATTTTCCAGGGCGGTCCCACGGGCCGGATCCGACCATGTTATGTGCCAGATTTGGTCTGTGGGCCTTGTGTTTGAGACCCATACTGTAGTAGTCCATCATACTACTTCCCTCTTCCTATTCCATTATAGAGAAGGAGAGATGGCTTGCACTTGTTTCCATCTGAGATATTTTTTTCAACTATTTCATTTACTGTAATCTACACCTGGAATTTCTTTGTGGTCTTCCATCCAGGTATTAGTCACATCTGGTGCTGCTCAAGGTTCATATGTGTTTACACCTGCTGTGACTTTGTGGAAATAAAGTCTTCTTATTTGACCTCCTTTTTTATTCTTCCCCCTGTGCTGTACACTGCCTCTTCACTCTAAATCTTTAAGAACAAAATTTCCAGAATTGCTAGCCAGGACTACCAAGGCAGCAGAAAGGATTCTCACTCTGTTCATAAAAGAATGGGGGTTGGTCATTAGGGAAAGTTTTAGAAGCAGCTTTTAATGTAAAGTCACAACAATGATCTTCTTTCTGAGTGTTGGAATGAAAACTGGATCTTGGGCCATATGGTGCTAAGCTGGTTGTTTTTTCCAGGCTTTGCTTTGCTTTGGCTGCAGTTCACACAACAAGCTAAATTAAAAACTAAATCTCAATGTCTGGCCTCACACAATGTATTAAGCCAAAAGCAAACAAATCCCTTTATAGTTTAGCATAATGTGTCTGAACCCAGCCAAGGATGAGGATGACCCAGACACCCAATCTTACTGAATGATCTGTACACTAGGTTTTGAGATGCTTTCCCACTCTGTTTCAGCATGCACTCATACGTCCAAACTTACTTCAACTGGAAGAATACGTGTTCAGGATTCTCAAGATAGTAAGCACAAGCCTAACAGTACAAATATAGATACTGCATTCTAGAGGAGTACAGAGATAATCTTAGAAAAGATATAGAGAGACAATTAGTGAAACATCGACTTAGCCCAGGAAAACAATAATGCATGATAAAGAAACTCAAAATGCTTCCCTCCCCTTGTTACAAGAGGAAGGCCAAACACTGTCTTTCAGGGTTCTGTTATTATAGTGTATATCAAGAGAAATCTAGTATTTTTTTTTAATTAAATTGGTTTCCTGATGTAACCCACTAGAAGGGCTGATATTGATCTTGGATGTATTTCCAATTTCTTTCCATGTATACCAAACAGGATCATATTTATTTCTCACACTTTCTTGTTCTCCTAAGCTCATGTTTTGCTTTGTACATATATGTACTATATGTAAAACATTTTAGAAACATTGTAAATGGTGATGAAAAAACTGTAGAAAATCTGTTCTGGAAGAGAAGCTATCTTGATCTCTAGGCATTTTTGGTCATAACTCCATTCAACTCTCTCATCTCCTTTCATAAAATTCTCAAAAGTGAATTAAATACCATCTCTCCTACCATTATCTCAGTCCATTGGGTAACAATTCTCCCTTGAGTTGTGGAGATTGCTATATACTCTTGGGCTCTCAGTCACAGTGGGCTGCACTCCTAATAAGCTTCTGTGTTTCTATCAGGAAAAGAACATGGAAAGGAAAGAGAATATACTCTATAGAGTCAGCATCAAAGCTCCAAAGCCAGGGAAATCAGCTGGAGAAATAAGGATAAGGAGTCCCACAATTTACTGGATCAAATGTATAATTGGTTTTCTACTTGCATGTTAAGTCTTCAGAAATCAAGCATTCTAATATTATTGCTGGCATTTTTCAGTACAAATAGAATTATGCCAGGGTGATTACTGTTCTATTGTAGTAGGTTCACCCCAGTCCAAAATATGTGGACTCTTCCAAAGAATAGATCAGAATTTTATTCATAATAAGAGAGTGAACTAATCTGACCATGCTTGTTTTTGTTGTTTTCTACAAATGAATTTTGGCAAGCAAAGTATTCTCTAGGCATTTTTCCCATTAGGATCATGATTGAATAGTATGCATAAGAGTGGGTTGTTATTATGCAAAAATTAATTAGCCACTAGTCGTCAGATGGCAGTGAGGTATAATTTTTGCAAGCAAATAAATAGCTTGTGCCTGTGGCATTATGTCTTCCAAAAGCAAGACATTGCTGCCTGGTATAAGTCATAAAATAATCTAAAATTGAGGAAAACTCCAGCCCTTCTTTCTTCCTTCACTGCAAAAAGCATTAATGTTTCCCTTTGAAGTTCCATTTGTCACAGTTCCACTTAGCTTTTTAGTCACACTTGCACTTTTTTTGTCAACTTCAGAACTAAAATAGGCATTCCTGTATTTGCGCTTTATCACGTGTATCGATGTAATGAGGCTTTTCTGGGTGCACAGGGATTGTTTCACTATCAGAAGTCAAATTTATATAAAACTAGCTGATAACCCAGCATTCCCGGGTATATTTGGGCATGAGCAGGAAATGCTGCAGTTTACAATTGCCAGTGTTCTTTGCCAGATTTGCATGACTTGACTCTATTGGCTGGAGAGCATCTGATTTGCATGCATTGCCTGGAGCCCTCGGCACATGTGCAGTAGAGCTTGGCAGTGAAATGTCAGGGGGAGGTCCATTTCGGCACCCTTTTTTGGGGGGGAAGAACCCCCAAAGGCATTCATGACACACACACACACACAGAGCTCACCTGGAAAGTGCAAGGTATGTGCCTGGGAAGTGTCTGGGCAGGCATGGAAGAGCCTATTTGGCATATATCCACAAACCCAATTTTATAGATATAGATACAAGTAATACCTTTCCTATGAGAGTCTTCCTCTTTGGACTTACCTTTCACAAATCAAACACTGCAAAATTATATTTTAATCAATATTTACACGCTAACCTCAACATTTGAAGGTATGAGGGTTTTTCTGTATTTCACTTTTCTTTGACTTGTCTTTTTTGAGATTAAATGAGCTTCAGGAATCCCTTTCTGGTTTTCAGCCCTTCCTCCCTATTAGTCAAAATGATGGGGAGCTGTTCTGTCCTATCTGCTGTTGACCCAGATTCAGATTGCTAGATTATATTATTATGGCTAGTCACACAGTCAGCTGTATGTTTAGCCTGGATTTGCCATTTTTACCCACCTACAGAATTCCTGCCAAGGACCTGGATAGACAGATGTTGCATGATGATATTATTATTTATTTATTTATTAGATTTATATCCCGCCTCTCTTCACCCCTTCCGGGGGAACTCGAGGTGGCAGTACATACAATAAAATACAATTGCCTATACAATAAAAATCAAAAACTCATACATTCACTCAATCATACACGAGGGGGAGAAGAAGGAGAAGGAAACAAGATGGTCAAGGCCACGCTTGCCGACAAAGGTAAATTAAAGGTATCATCAACACTTTAATGGAAAGTAGACCAGCACAAGGATCTAGGTCAAGACAACTCTGTGGAACCAGCTCAGTGTGGCCAATTCACCATGGCCTACTTGCCATGGGACAACTTGCCATGTTACAAGCGTTACACTAATATAAAAGAAATGGTGGAATAGAATCATTTAAAAAAAGATGGAAAAGGAGCGACAAAATGAAGTGTGAATGACAAAAAGTAAAATAATGTTTTAATTATTTTAAATACTTAAACTGAATTGTGCCACAGTGAGTTGTCCCAGTTAGCTGGTCACAGTGAGTTGTCCCACTGCAAATTGGCTGTGGTGAGTTGGCCTCAGCGAGTTGGCCATAGCAAGTTGGCCACACCAAACTGTCCCATTCCGCAGCACAAAATGGCCATTGCAGGTAGAGAGGGAAGAGGAAACAGGATGGGAGTCCCCTGACAGCACACGTATCAGCCAGTTGCTACAGAGGAGAGCAGAGGAAGTGGAGTAGGGCCAATTGAAGTGGCCCTGTGGTCATGAGTACAGCGGGATTGCCAACTGCCTAATTTTGATCATGTGACTACAGGGTGGTGGGTGCTACAGCAGCCATAACTTTTTGGGATTGGTCATAAATCAGATTACAGATTAACAGAGTTGGAAGGGACCTTGTAGGTCATCTAGACCAACCCTTCTACCCAAACAGGAGACCCCACGTCCAATCTCTTCTTGAACACCTCCAGTGATGAAGCTCCCACAATTTCTGAAGGCAAGCTGTTCCATTGGTTGATTGTTCTCACTGTCAGAAAATTTCTCCTTATTTCCAGGTTGAATCTCT
>JANHGC010001553.1:140717-152791 GCA_027560395.1 Boaedon fuliginosus | reverse complement strand
TTCCGAAGGCAAGCTGTTCCATTGGTTGATTGTTCTCACTGTCAGAAAATTTCTCCTTATTTCCAGGTTGAATCTCTCCTTGATCAGCTTCTATCCATTATTCCTTGTCTGACCTTCCGGTGCCTTGGTAAATAGCTTGACCCCTTCCTCTCTGTGGCAGCCCCTCAAATACTGGAACACTGCTATCAACACTCCTATCCCTTTGTTTGGCCTTACCATAACTTTGTATGGGTGTCGAATGAATGGTCGTAAGTCCAGAACTACCTGTATGCACAAAGAAATAACCAATAAGTTCCATATACATTTTAAAAGTATTTTTAAAAATCCATGCAGTAGAGAGCTATAAAATTAGCATATTGTTTTTTTAAAAGACTTGAGAAAATCAATTATCTATTATCTTGGCACAAGACAATTTCCATATACAATACTCATGACAATGTGTGTTTTTTGCCATCTGTTCCTAGGAGTACAAAACAATAGAAAAACATTTTCATTCTTACATGAAAAGGAACACATTTTTAAGAAACATAGAAACATAGCTATAGCTTGGGCTTTCTTCCAGTGCCTTTGTTTGAATTTTTAATTTATCTCCCTCCTTGGTGCTATTCTGTAAGCAACTTAATTCCTCTGTCTTGTATTAGTTCTAACTCCCTCCCTCCTTCCCTTTCTTTCCAATTGGTTTTCTGTCTTTATTTTGATTTTTATTCTGTTAAAAACCAGAAACTGGTATTACTGAATAATTTAACTCTACATTATTTGAGGAACGTTAATTCAATAATATCAAGCAAGTTGTGGTATATTAGCAGAGTCAACTGTACTTTCTATATTGAAGTAGATTGCCAACCAGAAACACAACACTTTTCTGTCCTAAATTAAATTATTAGCTTTTGGCTATAATAGGATTTTTATCTGCCAGTAACTAAAATTACAGAATATCTATTTTAAAAGTTTTAGCTGATTACAAAAAATAAGAGGCATACCAAGAGAAAACATTTGGCTCGTTTCGGATGCACCTAGGGAAATAATACTGAAAGTGACAAACCCAGTGGATTGCCACTGAGAATAGTAAACAGCATCAAATATTAAGTACAATCCAACAGTTAAGGTTGTCTTTGCTAGGCATCCACATAATATTTGAAGTGAGTTGTTGGCAAAATTATCACTTTTGATTATTTTTTTTAGATTTAAAGAAATTAAGCTGGTGGGTTTGGTGATGTCTCTCTCATCTTTAAATGATCAATTTTATTTAAGAGATGCACTTTTTCTGATTAACAAATTTTATTACAAACGATAATCTTTTGTGATAATCTGCAGCAGATTATCAAATAGCATAGTCCATCTTTGGAAATTGTCATCAAGTCTTTTGTATATTTTGTTAACTAACTTTATATTTATCGGATTATCTGACATTACAATTATATAGGAGTTCCCCCTTTGGGGTGAAGAGAGGCGGGGTATAAATCTAATAAATAAATAAATGTTTCATGCCTCAGACAATGAGGGTTCTGGGATCTAGGAAAACAGTCCATAAGGAGGCAGCAATAAGTTGGGGTCAGCAACCTGCGGCTTTAGAGCCGCATGCAGCTCTTTGGGCCCTCTTCTGTGGCTCCCTGTCAGATGATCCCATCACTGGCTGGTTCTGTCCCTTGCCCCTCACTCTTTGCCTGCCCTGAGAAGGGCGGCGGTGGAGGATGGAGACTCACTTGTATTCCAGAGCGGGAGTGAAGTGCCTTTCTATTTTTCTCTTCTTCCAGCCCTTCTTGGTGCTGCACGCACCTCAGCCGCTGGGGGAGATATACGAATTGTTCTCAACCCTGAGACACTGGCTGGGTTGGCTGCAGCCGATGCTTCATGCCATAATGGGCTCCAGGAGGAGGAGGACAAGGCCGTCTCCCCCATTGTGAAGCACACTAAGTTTAAGTATGCTGTGCAAGGCAGCAAGCAGGCCATGGAGATGGCGGACTAGTGGCGTCAGCTGCAGCTGGCCCAGCCAGTGTCTCAGGGTGGAGAGAAAGTTGCGCGTCTCCCCATATTCGTCTCGCCGCCTCTTGAAATGGTTCAAGAGGTAACACACATGCACACACACACACACGAGAGAGACAGAGAGATGAGAGAGAGGGGGGAGAGAGAGGGAGAAAGAAGAGATGAGAGGGAGAAAGAAAGAGATGAGAGAGAGATAAAGAGTGAGAGTGAAAAAGAGATAAGAGAGGGGGGGAGGGAGAAAGAGATGAGAAATGAGAGAGAAAGAGATGAGAAATGAGAGAGAAAGAGAGAGGGAGAGAGAGATGAGAGAGAGAGAGAGAGAGAGGAGAGAGAGAGAGACAGAGACAGAGACAGTATTTTAAAGAAAATACCGGGAGCCACAAAACCTTGGTAGGCATGGCTGGGGGGGGGGTCATGTGACTGGGTGGGAGTGAGTGATGTCAAGTTGGCCATGTTTTGTGGCTCAGTGTTTTCTTTTCCACGGGAAACGGGTCCAAATGGCTCTTTGAGTGTTTAAGGTTGCAGACTCCTGAGCTAAGTGAACCCAGTTCATCAAAAGATCGATATTCCAGGCTGCAAATAGTTACTCTATATCACTAACAACTTTTTCTTGGCCAGTCCACAGTTGTTCATTCTAAGATTTTAGACAAGGTAACAGATTACTGCCTATCCAACTAGTCCTTACCCAACCCACAGTTTGTCCCAGCCTGATGTCTCCAGATTTGTTGAACTAAACGTCTAATTATCTTTAGCTTGCATGAACTTTGGTCAGGAAGAATGTTTATAGGTCAGCACATGGAGAGGATGGCTACGGAAGAGAACTACTGCTTGCTTTTTTCCACCACCATTCCTCTATGTTTTGGCAAAATTCTGCCTGTATTTGGCCACCTATGGTATGAAGTAAGAACAAGCTTCTCCACATGTTCAAAACTAAAAGAAGTTTTGCGTTCTTTTTTTTTTAATCAAATGTTCACATCCACTTTCACAAATCTCAATCCACTCTCATTTTTATCATGGAAAAAAAGTTTTTATGATATAAGCTGTTTCTCCCAAATTGAAGTCTTGAAGCAACACCATGTATCAAAATTTCATTTCCTTCATTACATACATTACACAAAACCCAGATATGGAATCCTAGAACTCCTTGTTTGCATGCAGATGTTTCATTACCCAATTAGATAACATCATCAGTGCTGCAAAGTATGGGGTTTGCTCCATTTTTATACAGTAGGTTGCACTGCCACCATTGGTGGGGGTGCTGGTGTTTCTAATTGGTAGTTCCTTGATTGGGATACTACTTTCTGCTTAATTGTTTGCCTGCTTATCTGGATGGTGACTGCTGAAGAGGATGTGTTCTGGTCTTTCTGTTTCTTTCTTAACTTTCTTATTGTCTCTTTTGAATATTAAGTCTGGATTATCTATGTTTATTGCAGACTGAGTTGTCTGAATGCCAACCTTCCAAGAAATCCCTAGTGTTTTTGGATTTAGCTTGGTTAGGATGCTTATAGTTGCCCAGCTGATATGGCATATATTGTGAGATTAAGGAGTTTTTGTCATGTCTTTTATTTATTTATTTGTTTGTTTGTTTGTTTGTTTGTTTGTTTGTTTATTTTATATCCTGCCTTTCTTCCCTAACAAAAGAGAACACAAGGCGGCTTGTGTTTGTGTCTATGGATGGAGTCTGCTATTTTTCTGCCTGACTGTCCTACACAGTGGCTGTTACATTCCTTACACTATATATTGTAGTAGATTATTTCTGTTTTGTTCTTCTTGAGCTACTGTATGCTTTGACTTACTTAGGATGTGTTGGAAAAGGATAGCTGGTATGTTTGCTATTTATTATTTATTTATTTAATTGAATTTATACCCCGCCTCTCTTCCCCAGTCAAGGGGAACTCGAGGTGGCTTACAGCAGATAAAAATGGGTACAAGAAAAACAACACTAAAAACCACAATGTAATAATTTAAAAGTACTGTACAACACAATCATACTCCAATCAGTAGTTATTATTCCAAGGGGGGACATCAATCCCAAGCCTACCAACAGAACCAGGTGTTAGTGGCTTTGCGGAAGGCTAACAGATTAGGTATGGTTCTGATCTCCATGGGTAGTTGGTTCCAAAGGGCCGGTGCTGCCACAGTGATGGTGCTTCCATGTGGTTTCAATAATCTGCTGGCTGTTTCTGAGATGTTTCGATTATATGGCAGTGTTATCCTTTTCATAATTTATATTGGCTTGAGTGGCCAGGCACTTTTTGATAAAGTTGCATGGGTATCTATTTTGTTGGAAGATGGTATATAGCAGTCAGTTTTCTTTTTCTGGTGTTCTGGGTTGCTGAGGTGTATTTGTGCTGTTTGAATAATGTTCTTACACTGGTCCTCTTATCTGAGATTGGGTTTTTACTTTCATATTGGAGCACTTGGTTAGTATGGGTTGTTTTTCAATATATGGTTGTTTTGCAAAGATAGATTCAAATAGCTAAAATGATGTTGGCAATTCTTTTTTTTTTAATCTGCATTGTCCATTCTTGAAATATTATAAAAATGTAAATATCTTCGCACTGAATATTGTTCAACAAAAAAGCTCAAATATATTGAGAAATGTTATATAGTAATTACATATTTTCCAGTGCATAACACCCAGAGGACATATAAGAAGAATTATATTACAGAATTTCAATAATAGGCTAGAATGAATTTTTAACATTCCATCATTATAAAGAACAGTGTTATTCCTTCCAAAAGTGCAATGATTTATGTTATTAATATTGAATGTAATATGAAAAGATCCCTTTACTATCTATAAATACTGACCAGCTTTTAGAGTTATTGGATATAAAATGGCTAAATTATAATGTGTAAACTATTTTGGCTCACACAACTTTGTTCTCTGAATCTTTTTTTTTCTTTTAAAAATATTCCTTTAAGTTATTTCTCCAGAGTGTGAAATGTCTTCAAGAAATCAAATATTTCACACATAAGTTGAAATGGTTTCTTATTATTCCTTATCACTTCTTCAGTTTTGTCAGTATGTTATGTTTTATACAAAATGCTAAAGTAGTAACTGGGATGCTTCCAGACAAATCAAAAGACATTACATTCTGTCTTTCCTTTTTAACATTTTTCACTGGTAATGATGGAAGCTTTGGAAGGAAATAAAGAAAGGAAAATTACAATGTCAGGACCCCCTACACAATTCTATAAATGGCCTCCTGCAACATTATTATGATTGTTGAGGCAAGATAATTGTCTCAAACCCAAAATTGTCCATAACTGCAGTCTATGAGCCTAAGAAAATAGCCAGACAATTCTGATTCAGCTCTTTTGATATCTTAGTTTTAGCATAAAAGGAGACGTGTCACAGCAGGTAAAGGCAGGAATGTAATACAGGACATGCTTAAAGATCCTGGAGACATCCTACAGAAAAAGAGTTGGTAGCAATTCTACCATTTTCTTGCTACTGCTGTCCTAGTTGAGGGGGCGCGGCAGAATTTTGATACAGCTGGGGAAATTCAAGACATTCCATTGCTGGAGAGAAATGACAAGATGTCTCTTTTATTCCTGGTGCAGAACTGATTTGGATTGTCAGATGAAACTTCCTTCAGTACTGTTCTATTTTCCCACCAATGTTGCCTGTGCCAGTAATCAGACATCCTGACAATCTTCTAAAGCAGATCCCTAATGACAGACAGGATCTCATTTAACAAAGGCAGGCAATATACTGTAGGTAAAGTTTCAGATATGCCATTCCATACTGTTCAGAGAGTTATAAAGAAGAGCTGGCATTTTGAACTTTGCTCAAGAAAAAAACATACTTCCAGGGCAGTTTAATAAAACACAACTAAGTGCCAGAAAAGTGTTCATGTATCAGCTCAGCAAGAATTTGTGTGCCACTGAAATAAAGGCAATAACTGTACAGATCATAATCAGCAGTTCCTCAAATAATGTTTTTCTCAGTGAATTTCCTCAAAATAACCCACATCAGAGATTTGGGGTCATAGGATCAAATACCCAAAAGCAACATGTTTTGGAGTCCTTTGACTGGGTTTGGAGAATAGTGCTAGAAAGCAAAGTTAAATACTTATCAATTAATGCATCTTTCAAATTATCCTCTACCATTCTTCTGAACATTTTTATGCCTTCGAGTCAATCTTGTCTCCTGACAATTGCCTGGAGAAATCCCTGCAATTTTCTTGGCAAGATTTCAGAAATGAGTGACTGGTCCATGGTCACCCAGTTGGCTTTGTGCCTTAGGAAGAATTAGAAGTCACAATCTCCAGGTTTCTAACCTGTATCTAGCCAGGTAGTGGTTCCAAGATGCATAGAAACACCCATCAAAGAATTCCAATGGTTTGGCATTGCACTATTAGATTACAGATTATCAGAGTTGGAAGGAACCTTGTAGGTCATCTAGTCCAACCCCCCGCCCAAGCAGGAGACCCTACACCATTTCTGACAAATGGCAGTTCAATCTCTTCTTGAAAGTCTCAAGTGATGAAGCTCCCAGAACTTCTGAAGGCAAGCTGTTCCATTGGTTGATTGTTCTCACTGTCAGAAAATTTCTCCCTATTTCCAGCTTAAATCTCTCTTTGTTCAGTTTCCATCCATTATTTCTTGTCTGGCCTACAGGTGCTTTGGAAAATATTAGATGTAAACAAAAATTGAACAGCAGAATGTTTTAAGTTTGCATTAATGAGACCAATCTGTTATTAAAATTAGCTCATTATACATTTGTGCACATGTTAATTTCATTGACAGAATTGCATAGTAGTTAGGCACCAAGAAGCAGTCATTTCCCAAATAAATGAGTGAAATGAACTTCAGGAAGGTTGATTCCATCACTGTACTTCATAGGAGAGTGACCTAACATTTGAGAGTAATGGAAGTTTTATCTAATTATATTGGAAATCTGAATTCCGTATTCCATTTATTTTGAAAACTACTGCATGAAATCAGTACATATACAAAAGTCCATTGCTATGTCTAACTATGCTTAAAGAGGCAGTGTATGTGTTATAATTCTAAATATTAAAAAAAACTGAAAACTGACTTTAGTTTTACCTTCCCCCTTTATAAATTTTTTCTAGACAAAATTTAAGGATAGTTAGAGAGAAGCAGGATTCAACTGTCTTGAAGTCAGTTGCATTTAAAATGGTATGACAAGTTGCTGTTTTAAAGTAACATACTGTATATAAACATGGTTGCTTTATCTTTGAATTCATGGATGCCCTCTTTGGCTGGTTGTATATAGAGAAAGAATGAAAGGAGAGAGAGAGTGTGTGTGTGTGTTGGATGGGGAAGGATGTTGAGCCTATTAACCTGAGACAGTCTTTCGGAAATAATCTAACAGCAGGGAGTAGGGAACCTTTTTTAAAAAAAATAATCAGTGAAGCAAAAAAACCCTCTTGACCAAGCTATTTCCATTTAAACAAAGACCCAACCGGTGGGGGGAGTGGGGAGAGAGAGAAAGAGGGAGAGAGAGAGAAGAGAGGAAAGAAACAGTTTTCTTTTAATGGTAATATTTTTCTGATCTTTCCAGAATTGTATTTTTAATGCCATCTTCCCCCACTCCCCCGCCACTGCTCTAAGAAACTCCTATCTTGAAAGGAGTCTGACCTGACTTAGATTTTCATTCCTGTGAACAGTATCCCATAACGTCTTTTACTTTCAACTCCACAGACCTTTGGGATTAAATTTGGTTCATTGTAATAATTCATGCATCACTGTTTCCTAGTCCAAATACTGATATTTTCATCTAATGTATGGCAAGAATCATATTTTTAGACTCTTGAAGTTGTCCCAATAGGTTCACGAGGTTACAAGACATAAAATCCCTCATTATGTGGCATTCCTAGTGGCCTCATGTTATTCGAGTGCCTATGGAACCTTTGTGCTATCACTGTCGTGAAACACAATACAACAACACACTGGATCTATAGAGAACCCAGTCCCTGGTGCTTCCACGCCTTCAGAGGGAGCCATTCATTGATACAAAGAGAAATCCTGCTCCCAGCGTGCAGGCTGGTATATAGATTTGGCAGATTTGAACTTGGTAATAGTATCACTTTAATTGTAAAATGATTCTCCCAAGGAGTCAAAATGACTCTAGTTCTCTGGAAAGGTTAAAAATAAAGAACCCTTAACTACTGATGGAACTTAGCTCTAAGAAGCCACAATACCGAAATTATATTTACAGTGTGAACATATTCTATAAAGTATACAACTTGTGATTATTTGGGATGATTTCAAATTCTAAAATATTAGTAAGGAACATTTTCAGAGGGGGCCAGGCACAGTTTTTATTTTGCTTTATATTTTATTTTAATGCTATACCAAAGTCTCTGTGTGGCTAACAATCTCATCATAGCGTATAACATAAATAAAAGAAAAGATTTGTTTTGAGGTCTTTTGTTTAATTAATCTAGTAGGCCATCCAACTCCAGTGTCATGCAATATTAAAAGCAGTAGAAACCAATCAAAAATGAGAAAACCACAATACACCTCCTGGGGAAAAAAATACTCAGCTAATATCTGACATCTCTGCCACAACTATGAATGAAGAACTGGGACAAAAACCGAGGTTTTCAAAGAGTTTAAAAAGATAATTGTGTTTGGGGTGGAATATACAGATCTCAGAGGCTATTCCAGAAGGAAGTTGCTGTGACAGAGAAGGCCTACTTCCTGGGTCCTCTCGGATGACATTGTTTTATTGATGGGATCTGCAGCCTGCCCAGTCTGCCTGATTGTATAGGTTGGGCAGAAACTGTCCAAAATGAGCAATCTCTCATAGCCAGGTCCTATGCCATGGAAGGCTTATAGCTGGTAAACAATGCCTTGAACTGCACCTGGAAGCTAACTGGCAACCAGTGCAGTTTTGTAGGCCAAGAGTGTTATAGGACCATATTCAGGCATGTATATTATCATCGCTGCATGCTGGACTATTGCAACATTTTCATGGAAAGTGCTATAGAGGGCATTGCAGTTCACAAAGTGACTAGGGTATGAATGACCTTCTGGCGGTTATTTCTGGTCCAAAAATGTACACAAATGGAATGCCGGATAAATCTATGCAAACACGTCATGTTTATAGCTGCCCACCACTCTATGAGTAAAAGCTGCAAGTCCAGAAAAATTTTGAAGTTGCAGACTAGTCCCAAATGGAGAAATGTTACAGGACAACAGATGGAGAATTTCCGAAACCAAGGAATCAAAAAAACAACTCCGTAAGCACAAATAGAATTCCCGACGAAATAACTCAGAGATTACGTGTCAGTAGAACCTTTCTATAAAACCAGGAGGATGTTTCTCTACATAGATATTAAGGATAAATATGATCCCAAAGGTTAATGTACTGAGATAGCTCTAAGTGCATGGAAATAGATGCTTTGAACAAAAGTACCCCTTCATACTGCAGTGTCACTAACGTAAAGCTTTAATCTTCTCACCTGTTCTTATGCCTATTATAAAATTGGTGTCAAGTGGGAAAATGTAAATAGGTGAATCCTCACTGGCTTGGAAAATATTCAGCTTCTTCTATGTAAAAGAGTAACAATAGAAGTTTTATTGTCACGGATCTTAACCAATCCATCAGTTTGTTGCTACTTTGACAGCCTTTTAAGGAAATGGATTGTGAAATGAGATCTCACTTTAATAAACTAGGAGTGCATTTTTTTTCTACCCAAAATGGCAGTTTCAGTACTAGCAGTAAAGAAAGTTAGAGGAAAGTGCCATGGGGAAAACTGATTGCTTAACTTCCTTATTTTGTCACAGAACTGCCTTAAAGGTGATTAACATGCCACTTGTTCAGATCAGTAACTTGGCTCCTCCTAGCATTCACTGAAGCTTTTAAAACCAGCCTTTCCAATGCACTCCAAGAATGTTGGACTGCCAGGTTGGCTGAGAATATTGGGAACTGAAATCCAGCACAACCCAGTGGGTTTAAAGATAGTACTATCAGTGTTTGATCTAACAGAATTAGAGATTTAAGGAAAAGTATTCAGGCAAATGCATTCTTTTTCTTTTTCTGTTATTTTTAAGTTTAATTGTGATTTTAATGGCTTTTATGTATTTTGATTTTGTATGTTTCGCTTTTATTATGTACACAGTCCAGAATCACTATAAGTAGAGATCAGTAGCTATAGAAATATGATAAACAAATAAATAAAATCTATATCTGTTATTTCACTGATACTGTATTTTAGGAGGCAATATGTAAGGATTCTGAAACCATCTATTATTGACTTGAATATGGTCAGTTGATAACCGAGGAAAGACATACCAGAATGGCTGCTACATTTGATCTAGTGGGATCATAATCACAATAAAGATTTTAGCTTCCTTTTTACTTCCCTTAGCTTATGTTAAGAAACTTTTGTTTCTCTTCAAATGCACCTTACTTCAATCCAAAATACAAATATTTCCAACTGCTGGAGTTCACGCCATATTTCCTATGAGTAATCTTACTGAAAAGCTCATTTTGGAAGTGTTATATTTTTCCTGCCTCAATGTTATAAAGAGAGATTAATTCCTTGGCAACAAATCTTAACTGAAGATAGTGGCCCCATGTACTTTTGCTTTTCAAATTACATTATTGATCCTAAATAGAAAACCAGCTGTTTCTCCCTCTGTAATTTTAAAATAAAAGATTAGATTATTATTGACTCTGAACAAGTGTTTATCTTGTTCTGCCACTGCCTGATTGCCAGACAAAACGCTTTGGAAAGAACGGGAGGATTTTCAGTAAACATTGCATAAGCTGTGTGATTATCTCCAAAGTAATAGGCTGCCAGTTTTAATTTACCATCAGACATTTTCCTTAGCTTTGTTCAGGTTGAACTTCAACAACTCAATAAGTTATTGAATAATAAGATAAGAGATAAAAGTCCCTTTACAGACCTCTGATCTTCAACAATAACATTTCCAGATCCAATCCTGGTTTTACTGAAACCAGTGCCAGCATTAATTCATTTAAAATCTACCAGCTCTCATTTTTTCCAAACTTTAAAGTACAGTATATCTTAAATTTGAAAGAAATCTACCTCCTAACTGATACATCCATTTGTTTTATTCATAACTAATCATGATAGTTCAGATGCTTTGAGTAAACTATAAAAGGAGGGGTTTGCCGCAATTTGTTGTGTCAGGGTAATGATGGTTTAATAGCTGACTAGCTGCTGTATTACTGTAATGATATAATGATGCAATGGTAGCAATGAGTCAGCAGGGTTACTTGACTGGTACCGCTTTAAGAGGCTGCAATATAAGAGAGGCCCTGTGAGGAGTGGGTTTCAACCAGTTTAACAACCGGTTAGATTTTTTTTGTAAAAAAAAAAATTGGGCCCTCCCACACGCTATAGCTACCTTTATTTACTTTGTTTGCGTGGTTTTTTTCAGGAAGTTTGTTTCTTCCTGCAGAAGCCCCTAGGTGGAAAAACAGCTGAGGCGCGCTGCCACGCCGATTAGCTATGCTGCAAACAAAGCGAATAAAGGTAGCTATAGTGTGTGGGAGGGCCCTTTTTTTTTTAGCTTAACAAACTGTTTGCCCGAACTGGGCCAAACTGGTAGAAACCCACCCCTGGGTGTACCTCTCTTTCAGTGTGTGCTTCCATGCTGTAAATTACTGGTTGCTGTTTGTTCAAGGCCTGTCTCAAAGTACTTGTATGTATATATGCTTTTTAGGGATAAAACCACTATATGTAAATACTAACCTGTGTGTGCTGTAATTTGCTCCTGGGTTGTCTCACTGTGTGCATCTGACATGATGGATCTGCTTTTTCAACAATTCTGGAAAAAGGAAGGAACTCTTGAGAGGTATGCTTACAAATGTAGGTAGTCTTCGACTTACAACAACTCATTTAGCGACCATTCAAAGTTTTAGCAGCATTGAAAAAAGTGACTCACCTATCTCCTTGATTAAGAGCATTCCTGTGATAACACTGCACCACAAAGATTTTGCTTCCTGATACTTTTGGGTATATCTTTTATTTATTTTATTTATTTATTACATTTTATGCTACCCAATTCCTGAAGGACTCTGGGCGGCTTACAATATGGATAGCAATAGCACTCAGATTTTATATACTGCTTATCAG
>JANHGC010001553.1:119246-134105 GCA_027560395.1 Boaedon fuliginosus | reverse complement strand
ATAATAATAATAATAATTTATTAGATTTATACCCCGCCTCTCTTCACCCAAAAGGGGAACTCGAGGCGGCCAGGGGACATTGGTTTTTCTAACCAATCTTGCACAAGATGTTTAATAATTTGTATATCAGCACCACAGTCCCAAAAAGAGAAATCTTTCCATCCTCACTGATACAGGGCAGAGGTCCTTCTTCCAGTATCACACCAAATTCTGTTCAATTTCATTAAGATAGAGTGAGGCAGGTCAAAACCACGTAGAGGGATCACTATTAGTCAGGCCACAAGAAAGACCATTTCTCTCTCCAGGCATTCTTGGGGTTAAACTGATAGATTTTAAGTGAATAGCTGTTTTCCATGTTAACCTAAGAAATTTCAGTCTTGTGATGGATTGTCCACTGTCCTGATGAACAGGGTGGGCTTTATTGTTCAGCATCCTTGACTAAAATACCCACTTACACTTTTTTATTGAGTCACAGCAACTAATAACTTTCTGAAGAGATCTATTTTTCCTAGCAAAACATAATTATCACGTTTTTGCTCTATACAACATCATCACCCAGCATAGAAATCTTCCAAACAGAGCATAATGAAGGTATGATGCTCATGGGCTTCAGATGGTTCATGAATTTTTAGAGCTATTCTTCCTGTTTAATCACTCGATGTGCAACAAATCCAGAGACTATAATTAGTACAGAATGTAGGAGCAAGACTGATAGGAGTCTGGTCAAGTGATTGCTTTGCACCTGCTCTCTTTATATCTCAGTCTCAATTCAAGGCAATAATTCTTACTTCACACCTCCCCTGATTCAGTTCAGATGCATTGCTTTCCTCAAAATCAACTGACCCTCATACCTTCATGCGTTTTTTTAATATCTCTTTGCCTCGTCGAGCAGAAGGGGAATGAATAATTAGGTGTTTTCTTCAGCGGTGCCCATAGTAGGAGAGTCTGTTTAAATATGTATTTTTAATTAGAGTTGGTATTCTTGCTGGCTTTTGAAACCTGAGATAAAAGTACAGTCTTAATGACAATAGCTATTGCTATCCTTATTTTAATTGCTTCAGGGAGTTCTGGAAAACTAACATAGGTACGTGATTTTCAAATTTGAATTGGCTCACCCTTTCTTTAGATAGTAATATATTATTTGACATATTTCAAAATATGGTCATCCAGATCTATTAAATTTAGTCCCTCTGGTTCATTTTGTTGGATGAAACCCAGGACAACTTTGGACTACTATTTAAGTTAGTAATGTTGTTTTGTAATCTGCCCAAATTCATTAAGCATCCAGGAGGCCTAGAACCTGAGTCTCCCCATCCCTAGTCCACTTTAACCCCTGCACCACATTGACTCTGTTCCAAATTGTTCTTCTGATACAAGGATACTATTGGCTATTTTCAGGTAACATAGCTGTTTCCTCAGTTCAACTGCTATTCTAGAAAAAAATTCTTAATCATGGATACCTAGTCCAATAGGAAACCTCAACAGCTGCTATTATTTCTTGTCACTTTAACATTTTGGGGAGAAAGGGGAATTAAAGAAAATAAAAGGAATCCTATGATGGCCCAATCAAAGTTGACCCACCATGAACAAAAGCAGAGGAGACATGTTCCCCTCATCCCTTTCATCTCATTGTTCATCTCATTCATTTATAACAATTTATATATTTATTTTATTTTATTTATTTTGATTTATACCCCGCCTCATTTCCCCGGTCAAGGGGAACTATAGCCACCTATCTCACCAGTACAACTCAGGGCCACAAACAGAATCAAAATACAATACATATTCTTTTAAAAAATGTTCTTTTTTAAAAAAAATTAATAGTTTATTGTTTAAAATCACACTTTTCAATCTTACATTGCAGTACATTCTTAAAATGTTCTTAACCAACTGACACACCATGATTCACCAAAACACCATCCACTAATAGCATAGGCTTAATTACTGTCCTGGGCCCCCAGCAAGATCTTCAAGGCTTTATGAAAGGTGGGACTAACTGAACCTTGGGTAGTACAGTATTTCACAGGACACGGAAAGTTATGAAAAATGAAATCTTCCTAGTCCCACTTGATGACAATCCCTAATATACGTAGTCCTCAATTTATGACCTTAATGACTGGTCAAGTTACAACAATCCCCCAAAAGTTATTTACAATCCAGTTCCAGAATTTTAACCTGCACATGTATTCTGTGGTCACATGACTGCATTTCAGGATTTTGGCAACCAACTCACTTTTATACAGGTTGTAGTGTTCCTGGTCACATGATCATGCTTTACAATGTTTTTAGCCAGTTTGCAGTCTTTTCAGCCAGTTTCTAGCCAAAACATCCATAAGAATCCATTGGTTCATTTAATGACTGCTGCAAAAGACTTCCTAAGATTAGGTCTGTCTTACAATTATCATGAGTTACAATGGAAATTTTAGGGTGCATTACAGTCAAGGAATATCTATAGATTGGACCTGGAGCATGGCCCTCCTGCCTGGCCTAATGGGACAGGTAGAAATAATGGGAATAAGGTGATCCTTCAAATATGCCATCCCCTTCTTGTATGACTTAAATAGGAAAATGGAAAATGGGAAGATAGAGTTCTTAAAATGATCTTATTTTTTGCAGGGCAATTCTGGAAGCAAAGAGAAGACTAGCCTTTAACTCTATTCATGAATCTGTTAGGGGAGGAGTGTCAAACTCACGGCATCACAGCGGCATCACCTGACATATCACAACTTTTTTCCCCTTCACTAACCCAGGCATGGGCATGGCCAGCGTATGATGCATCCGGCCCACAGGCTGCGAGTTTGACACCCCAGTGTTAGGGGGACAAGTTTCCCTGTTAGGGGAAGAGAGGCGGGATATAAATCCAATAAATAAATCTGTGGATATTTGGAGATAAAACAAATCTCTTCTACTTACTGTTTACATGTCACTCTAACCTTACTCATGATCCAGTCAAGCATGTGAACAAAGATTAGTGAATCTACTATTAAAATATGATGACATGAGTCTATCTTTGGTGATTAATGGTTAATTCAGCGATTCAGCTATTAACTCAACAATATGAGAAAATAGGCATTGTTTTGGTTGTGGTCCTCAGCAACAGCACTGGTGGCATTGATCCCTTTTTCATAGTGGTAGCAGAGGATATAAATAGTAATTAGACAAAAGGGGTGCATGCTTTGTAGGCACTTAATGTGGGATGCTATGGCAAATGCCATAAGGTGACCACATAGTTAATTTAATTTCTCTCAAATTACTAAACTATGCATTGAAATCCAGATGAACAAGAGTGGGTATTGCAGCATTCCAGTTTCCTCTTTCTACCAAACCGTGCTACATTCATAACTGATCAAGGAAAGTCTTACATATTCACACATATACTGGTTTGGTTAGACCATAATACATTTTGTTAGGAAACTTAATTTCTTCAAATATTTAATATGACCCATGCAATCTACTTTTCATACTAAAAGGCACATAAGCCTGAACTTATCCTTTAGGTTCTGTTCAGTTTTAAATGAACAATTTTTATAAAGGAGAAAAATATTACAAGTTTGTTCTAGAAACAGAGTTTAAAAGGAGATATATGAAACAAATTAATTCTTAGATGGAGTGGAAAAGGGAAGAAATCTGAAAAGAAGCAACAAGGCGTTAGATTTAAGAGAAGGAAGGATCTTTGAAGATAAAAGAGAACAAATTTTACAAAGCATGAAATGCTAAAAACAAAAACAATGAAAATCTGCTTTGAAAAATACCACTTGAAGCAGACTAGAAAAAAGACACTATTGAATATTGCTATACACTGTACAATACAAAGTGCTTTCTAGGAGGCTATAGAGGGGAATCCGAAATATTTTCGGGACCACTTAAAGCCATGATGCAAAAAACCTCAAATTGTGTTTCACGAAGAATAACATTGTTTATATCAAAAGCAACATTATTTGCCAAAACTCAAGCAGGTAATAAATTCAACTTGGAACCTGACCATTAATATTGCTAATAAAGTTATTTGCATTTGGAAAATCTCTTTGTGTTTATTTTGGCTCCAGGATATTCAGCCATTTCTGAGCCACAGTAATTGTTTTCTGAGGCCAGCAGTAACCTTTTCAGAATTATTAGGGTAAGGAATTTAGTTTAGAAGAGACCATCGAAATATTAATGGCAGTGGAAGCTGAAGGGAGCTGGCAGTTATAGCTAAGAGGCCAATGCCTCACTGGTCACAAGAGAAAGCGTGTATTTTGGAATTTATCTCTCTCGTTGATTGAGACCTTGGACTGTGATTGCCTGGGGTCAGGAGTAGACAGGAAATCATATGGCAGTTGGAATGGTATTCATGGCTGTTGGCTACCAGCAGGAAAACATATGGAGTGGCTAAGACTACCTCATGAACTATTTGTTAGAGTGAATGGGATAAGTGGGGTAGGGCCTTCCTGTTTCTGAAAACAGGAGAAAGACTAAGAGATTAAAAGGGTTTCCTTCCAAAGGGAGGATGAGACGCTTGAGGGGGAGGAAGTTGAAGGTGGGAGTTAGGAAGGCAGTCAGTTTGGCAGAGGAGGAGGAGAAGCACCTCTAACCAGATCTATGTTTCTGTATCCTTGTTGGTTTAGAGACGAAAACTATATGATTCCTTTGTCTTGTGGGAGAGAAGGGAGGCAAAGTAGTGAAAGGGGAAAGTGGACAGGGAAATTGGGCATTATGTTGGTAATAGGCATGGGCAGATATGATAGCACAGTGGCCCCAATGTTTTGGGCACCAGGGACCAGTTCTGTGGAGAAAGGTTTTTCCGCAGACTGGAGGAGGCGTAGTTTTGCCTGCTGCCTGCATCCTGCAAATGGGGCTTTGCTTGTTTGTGCAAGTTAGTTGCTGGCATGCTGTGGACCAGTGCAGGTTCATGGACTGGGAGTTGGGGACCTCTGTGAAAAGGAAACTCAGGGCAGGCCACTCTCAGAGAAAGTAGCTTGGTGTTTTAAATTCAATACCATGTTTTGGTCCCCTTGTGCTCACTCCTAAGATCTGGTTTCAGTGGCTCTGGACTCCAGCTGTTGCTGCTGAATACCAGATCAATGTCTCTCTCATCCAGAAATTAAATGGATGCTGCCCTGCCCTGTATCACTGAAACCTGTTTTGGTCCCTCTCAGAAATGTTTCTCTCTCAGGTTTTCTTTCTTTGTTTGTTTGTTTGTTTGTTTGTTTATTTGTTTGTTTATGCATGCCGCCCAACTCCCGAAGGACTCTGGGCGGCTTACAACATAGACTGCAATAGCACTCAGATTTTATACACTGCTTATCAGAGCTTTACAACACTCCCCAAGCAATTACAGAGTCAGCCTATTGCCCCCAAACAATCTGAATCCTCATTTTACCAGCCTTTAGAAGGATGGAAAGCTGAGTCAACCTTGAGCCTGGATTCGATCTGACAACCTGCTGAACAAGTCAGCAGAGACTGCAGTATTGCATTTAATCACTGCGCCCACTGAGGCTCTCTCTCTCAGGTTTTGAGTGTGGCATCAACCATGACCCCAAGGTAGGGCTGGGTGTGTATGGCTGTTGTCATCCTTGAGTGCCTAGTGGTCCTTAGGAGCCCTGCCCCAGACATACAGTATGTGAGACCCTTTTTTGCCCAGTTGCATTGTAGGAATAAATGCCTCCCCCTCCCAGGTGATATTTCAGCTTTGAGTCTGGACAGGGTGAAGAGAGTTGGCATGCATTTCACTATCTCAAGGACAGTGGCAGTTGGGGCAGAAAGGGGAAACTTTGTAGAGATTTATTTGTGCCCTTTCCTGGATTGAGAAGCCTTGCTCACAGTCACATGCCACTTAATCACTCCCCATTTGGATTATTGCAATGCGCTTTACATGAGGCTACCCTTGAAGACAACCCCCAGAAGCTACAATTGGTAAAGAAGGTTGCATGAACTACACTGGCTGCCAGTTTCCTTCCAAGTGCAATTCAAGATGTTGGACATCTTATATATCTTATAACTATAAAGGAGAAGTGGGGTGTGGATGTGTGTTTGTATGTGCTCTAAACAAACTTTAAGTCCTGCACTAATCTAGCTCAAATTTGACAGATAGGTAAGCATAGTAAGATCAGCACTGTCAGGGTCACTAAAGGGTAGGAGGCCTTTTTGCCCCCTTTTTGGGGGGCACAAAGAGGATACTCTTAATGAACAAGCAGCAACCTTCTACTGAGCATGTGCAGTTTTCAGACTGAGGCTCCTTTCAAACTGAGGCTCCATACTTTCAAACAGCGCTCAAACAGAGAAGCCCACCTAGCCAAGTAAGGTTGACTGCCGGGCAGGGCCTTGCCCCAAAGCCGAGCCTGGCCTTGCCCCTGGCCTTGCCCCAGAGCTGGGCCTGGCCTTGCCCCTGGCACTGCCCCTGGCATTGCCCCAGAGCCGGCACAAATATACTTTAAAAAAAAAAAAAATGAGCAAGGCCGGGTAATCAGGTAGTTACTTATAAGGCCACCTTTAAGGACCTTTACCCATTCTACCTGACCAGATAACATGGATATGCTCCCTATGAGGTCACAACTGAGATCTTACTATGACAAGAATGAAAGTATTACGTTTTTCCAACAGCTTCTCAATGTCTCCCATTGTGAGAAGACAACTTGCCGAATGACTCTGAGCGCTAAATCATGATTAAGATACATACTCTCAGATATTCCATTATTAGAAAATGGGGATTGTTTTCAAAGTTGTATTTGTTTATATTTCCTAATTCTAAACGACCCCTCTCCCTCAGTTCCTTGAATTGCTCAATGCTCAATATATGGCTCAATGCTACCCCCTACAGGATCCAGTAAGTATATCCCATTCTAGGAATCACGTTCTTCCTTTTCACACAATGTCTCCCATATAATCAGCAACCAAAGAAAACTAGCCAGAATCTTCATCATACCACTATTCAGGATGTAGAGTTTGCCTAGATTTTGATTTGCTGACTGTGACATCAAGAGATAGAATGTAAAGGACTGGAGAAAATAATCATATTCCATAACAAGGTGGCTTTTCCTCTTTCCAGAGAAACTAAGGTTTCCTTACACTTAACTCTCTCCACAATGAATTCTGGACATGCCCTCAAGCAGGCAATATAAGTCTATATAGACTTTCTTAATTTTAATTGGAATTCTGTTTGAATGTTGCCTTCTTATTGTAGAAAGTTAGCACACACACCCTCTCTTAGAAGAATGAAATAGTCTAGGAAATATTAAAAAGGAAGAATATTATATTTTCCTGGATGAGAAAAGGAGAAACATGTTTTTAAAGATGAAACAGCTCCTTCAGCTACAGGTGATATTAAGACATGGCCCTCTACCCATCTCACCACATGGCACCTGGGAAGATTACATCACCCAGCAACATTCAACCAAGCTTGGGACTCAAGACAACCTACAAAGTTAACCCTGCATGGCCCCATGGGAGTCTGACAACCAATCACGATACATTTCTTGCCACAGGAACAGGAAGCAAGTTCAAAGTGCAACAGAGGATATAAATCTCTCTCCCTCTCACCCATGTGCTCTTTTTGCCCAGGACCTCAATGTGGTCCTGTCCACCATTAAACCATCTTTCCAAGCAGTCACCATGTTTTCTGTATCTGCCTTCCCACTTGGAACTGAATCCAGATGGAAATTTCTTCCAACATTATGCTCCTTCTGTTCCTGAAATTAGCAGAGTGAGCAGCACAAAGCAACTCAGAAGTGATGTTTCGATTATGTATTACTAGCCTTCAAAATAAAAATAAAAAAGTAAAATTTCTGTCATCTTGTAATTCCAACCACTATCATTTGATTTTAGGCATGCTAGTTTTACCATTTTTATTTTCCTGTTGGTTGAGATTATGTGAGATGTACAGTATATATGGCCCGTAGTGCAGAACACTACAGGATGTTTTGCTTTGTAGTCTATGCCAACTGTTTGGCATTCTCTCAGCATTGTTCTAGCTGTGTGCATTAACTTTTAATTAGGATGCCTGCTTTGTCTGAAGAAATGTAATTATTAACCCCTGGAAATATTTATTTAGGAATCCAAATCTTTCGTCGCTTTACTACTATCTTCCAGCATAAACAAAGCTCTGAGCCAGATTAATTTGATTTACAAATTATTTGACAATTAAAAGCAAATGCCTGAAATTGAAAGGATGAAACCTGCCCTTTCTACAACAGTTTTTGATTTAATGCTATCCCTGCTCTTGAATAAAACGTGAGATGCTTTCCAAACCTTGAATGTATTGTATACTCAGCCTGTGTGTCACACAGCGCCACCTATTGGTTGTTTCTGTTTTATATTTACAGTATTTTTTGTCTTTCAGAACTACTGATACCTCTGATGGCCACTAAACTCCCTTGAAGGTACTTTGGTTTATGTTAAGGCAAGAAGGTTAAATAAGAGATTCTGTAGCATGCAGAGTTTAAGATCTAAAACAAGGTGACACACAAATCAATAGTGATAAGATTCTGAAAGGGAATTGACATGTCAGAGATAAATGAAGATAACCTCAACAAATCCTACAGTTAGTGAGTTCATATAAAGAGAGTCAGTCCAATGGTTTTTACGTTAGAAGAGTATTTGTGTCTCTAAGTAAATTGTTGTATAAATTACAAAACTATTCACGGGTAACCTATAGCAACATTAATAGTTTTACAGTGTTCAGTTTGGTTTCCAACAGTGCTGCATGACATTACTTCTGAAGAATATTCCAAATATTTATAGACTGGTTTAACTAAAAAAAAATGGAATGATTTAGAAAAGATTGCATGTGGCTATCCCCAATAAATCCTTAAAGTTTTGCTTAGCGGTTGCAAATAATTATCTGGCAAAGTCTTACTTTCTGATTTATAAAAATTACGTATGGCAAGATTACAGAAGGCATTAATTTTTAAAGCCTTACAGCAATCCACAAGAAAATGATTGGAAAGTAGCCAGTCCTGACCATTCAGAAAATAATAACTCACAGAAGTGTTATATGCATTTCTGTATATAATTATTACACTCCAGTTTTGATTGAAATGCAGCTCACCAACTTTCTCCAGATGAAACTTCTCCAGAGGAGGATCTTAAGATGCTAGCACATAAAATGCACAATTTTCCAATTTTAGATTGCATAATGACATTTAATCATGCAAGTTTTAACTGCTTTGGAGAAAACCTTAAACAAAATTCATTGTTTTCAATTCATTGTTGTATTGTCACGTTACTCTGACCTTGAGAAACTCATGTATTGAAAGTGTTCCTGCAACTGGGCAGACTGTTGATTTTGTAATTTGTCATGTCAAAGGTGTGCATAATGACAAAGAGTAGCAGATCAATTAAAATAGACACTTAGATAAAAATTGATCTGACCAGCAGATTTTGTAATATGGATACACATGTGTAATTAAGATGTTTAACGAAAGATTTGGCCATGCCTCTAGATTTCTATTCAAGAAGTCAGATTAAATTCATTTTCTACGGTAGTCAATCTTTTGAATCATAGTTGACTGGTTTCACATATAACAGTCTGCTAATAACACTCTGTTATGTACCATGGTGGTTGATTAATTTAACTTGTTAAGCTACAACCAAACAAATCCTATAATACCTGACATGTTGTCAGAACCTGTGTCTTTTGTAAGGAGTAAAATTGGTGGAATCCATCTTTCACCATCTTCATCTCTCACTCATTTCAGTATATGATATATATTTAAATACAGATCCCAATCAAATCTATACAGAGAAATTTGTCTCTTACTTAATTAACTACAAAAAAATTAGGTAAAAGCAATTCTAATGTTTAGGGGAAATGATTTACAATGCAAAAGAAACTCTGAACAAAGCAAGTAGGACAGGTATTTCCTGTAAAGCAACATGTCAAAAACAATACAAGTATACTTTTTCACCAAACACTAGATATATTACTTTATAACAGCCAATAGGCATTTTGGTATCTCAGATCATATACTGAATAATCCCAAAGGCCATGCCTGTATTGACATCTTCCTCTATAATGCTCTGGAAATTGCCTTTGGCAAACAGTAGCTAGGGTTCAATCACATTACTACCTTCACATCTATTTCCTGGGTCAATACACAATACAGGCATAACTTTATGGCGTACATGTGCTTCTTGGTTCTTCTGATCATACAAACCCCTGCTCCTTCAGCTAACAAAATCATCTTTCAAGTTTCTTTTTCCTCTTCAAAGTAGTTACATGTATTTAAACATTGTAGTAACAACTAATTTATTTCTTGTTGCCAGCCACCACTTGAAAAACATTTCTAAAAGACCAGAATAACAGAAACCAAAGAGATTGCCTGTTTCTATTCAAAGGTAACATTTAACACTTTTAATTATATTACCCATAGCTAGGAGTTTAATCCTCACCAGCTCAAGCCTCAGCCTTCCGTCCTTCTGAAGTCAGTAAAATGAGAACCCAGATTGTTGGAGATGATATGCTGACTCTGTAAATGGCTTATAGAGGGCTGTGAAGCACGGTGAAGTGATATATAAGTCTAACTTCTATTGCTATTGCTATAGATTTGGCATCTGTAGTTTGGCATCTTATAGCAGTAAAGTTAAGCTTAGCTGCATAAAGGTATCCAGTATAACTGCAGACTTCCCTAAAGAGAAGCAAGCAGTTTTTCATGTTAAAAAGTACTGCCTTTCCTAGACTGGTCTTCAATTTACAACAGTTTATTTAGTGAACATTCGAAGTTACGCCACTGAAAAAAGTGACCTATGACCGTTTTTCCATCTCCATGGTCATCACATGATGAAAATTTGGACACTTGGCAACTGACTCATATTGCAATGTCAAGGGGTCAAGTGATAAACTTTTGTCACCTTCTAACAAACAAAATCAATGGGGGAAGCCCAATGGCTTCATGGAATTTTCTTGGAAATAATACAGGTAGACCTTGACTTACAACAGTTCATTTAGTGACTCTGATTGTAAGTCAAGGACTACTTATACTGTATGCAGGTAGGTTGCTGTTGCTTGTTTCTAGCTTCTGGCTTTAAGTCTTAGAATTTTCTGACAGCTTCTTATCCTGGTAGTAACTGATCTTAGTTTGCTTTTTTCCAGATAATTAAAGAGCTGCCATCTACTATAAGCAATGATGCCCTGTATTCTAAAAACCCTAGCTTTCCACAATAAATTGCATAGAACTTTTCCATATACTAACACATTTATCAATGCTTTTTTTAAACATTTACTTCTGGATTCTTCAGTTTCATAATCAGTCTCACACGAGACAATACTTATCACTAAAAAGACTTTACAACCATTATCTCCTAACTGATTATTTCAATAATACAGCCATAAAAGCCCATACGTATTTTAAAAACCAACACATTTCTATGCTTTTAAAAAAGCAGCCTCTAAAGCAAGAAAAAATATGTACCTTAGCAAATCTACCTTAAAATTAACTCAGGTTTTTCCAGATAAACTAGTTTTTGTGTAATACTTTCCAGTAACTTCTTTTACTGGGAATAAGCTAATACAAACATGCTCCAAAGGATAGTGCCTTTTTTTTTAGTACGCAGTTTTACATGCATGCATTTTTAAATTAAAATCACAAAGGTGAGGCTGTATTCCTAATTTTGGAAGCAAAGTTGAGAATTTGATTATTTGGAAAACATTTACTTCTAGAAAATTCCCACTCAGTGAGACTTACCCAGAAAAAAAAGACATGAAAATCTTCACTACCTTATATTCAGGACCTGCCATGCTATTTATGAAATATCACATGAAACTATATAAATTGTCCTATAGTAGGCTCCATTGAACACACTGAGATTTATTACCAAATAAACATGTATAAGCTTGCATTTCCATTCACATTTATTATAGAGTAAGCTGCACTAAAGTCAAAAATCATACTTCAAAGGAAAAATTCCGGAGATCATGGCATAGCACCATTTAAAGCATAGTAAACCAAATGCTAGAGCATGTTTCAAGAATGATCTGTCATGTGGTTTACGTACATATCTTCACTAGCAATACGTTTTATTTATATCAGATCGATATATCTTATTAAATATTCTTATATTCAAACACAAGACATTTTACTATATCATTTTATAGCATATATGTACTACTGTTTAATTGGACTCAATTGAGTTTTACAGGATGCTTTCCCAGTAAAGAAGCAAATGTATTTAACAATTTAACAATGATAAAAATATTAATAATGCCGAAGCAATTGTGTTACCTGTGTACATTAAACACATTACTAATCTGTTGAACTGAAACCATCAGTATAAACTAAATCACCCAGTGATTGTTAAAACAAAGAATGGCAGATAAGTGAGATTATATCTTATTGGAATCACTTGGGAACAAAGCAGATTGATTTGCATGGCTAAGGAAAACAGCATTTCAAAATCTAATAACTATCAATTTCCTTTCTTCCTTAAACATGACACTCGGTTTTCTGGCTTTGAAATCAGGTATTCGAGGAGTATTATCCTTTCTTATTCCCCAATTCTTAGAAATAAATTCAATTCAACCCAATTCTTATCATCCACCAATTTTGAAAGACAGGAAAAAAACCAAGAGAGTTAGTGCGCCTGTAATTGGCCTAATAATCTAACTAACATCTAACTAAAAAAAATACAAAACTTCCCATTTACTGTGTGTTGCAATAGATGCACAAGTTTTGCCATAGGGGGAACCTGCAAGTTTAACAAAAACTCCTCTGCTCAGCTTATTAAAACCTGATGCTGGTGGCACCCAAAAGAAGCCACAAAGAAACCACAATGTTTATGTGTGTCATGTTCTTGGTACCAAGACACAATTTAGTACTTGCATCACATTGTCTGACACATAAATGCAAATGGCTTTGTTTGTATCATGAGACACTCCCCATAATTTGCACCCTTGCCCAGGAGCACCTGACACTTTTTGCATATGCTGAGCACTGAGTCAATCCTTCCCTAAGCAGTTGCAGATCATGAGCCAAATGTCTACAAAGCACAGAAAGTTGTGTTGAAAACTGTACAGCATTTCAAATATTGGAGACATTGTGAACTTTTCTTGTACTTATACAGTATCTGTATCTTCTACTTGTACAGTAGAAGAGATTTTAATTCAGGTGGTCCTCAACTTACAACCATTCATTTAGTGATTGTTGTTACAAACGCACCGAGAAAAAATGATATACAACTGGTATTCACACTTACCACCATTGCAGTATCCCCATGGTCACATTTTCAAAAATCAATTACTTAACAACTGGTACTATTTCCCTGAAAATACAACCTCCTCTGAAAGTAAGACCTACCTTGATTTTTACACATGCGTCCAATATATGTGTGCCCCTATCTAATAGGTTAGTCAGTGGATGACATCCCCCCAAAACAAGTCCTGGTGCCTTTTTTGTGGCAAAAAATATATATTAAAAGGGGTCTTATTTTCGGGAAAACACGAGTTATGTATTTGATGGTTGGAGCAACTGGGGATCATATTTGTCACTTTCCCAATCAACTTCCAACAGAATCAAACAGGAAAGTTGGATTCGCTTATGATCACATGATTTATTACTTGCAATGATTCCCATGACAATCATGGAAAAACTGGGGCAGAACTCTCTTAACAAACACGTTGCTTAGCAACAACAGAAATTTTGGTTCCAACTGTGGTTGTAAATCAAAGATTTCTTTTTAATTAAAATTTTTTTTTAAGAAAGATGAGTAAGAACTAAAGTTGCCAGTGTCTCAGGAGGCGAAATTGCTTCTGCACCTCTCAGAACTGGATAGTTCCCTACATTTTCTTAATATTTCTCTGTGCAGTTAACTTCTGGCAGTAAAAGCGCTACAGATTAGAAAATGGAAGTACTGGTAATCCTCAACGTACAACTGCAATTGAGCCCAAGATTTCTGCTGCTGAGCAAGACAGTTGTTAAGTGAGTTATTGCTTCATTTTGTGACCTTTCTTGCTGTATTTAAGTAAATCACTGTATTGTTTTGTTAGTCGTATAGTTGTAAAGTGAAACTGGTTTCCCCATCGACTTCTCTCCTTCCCCAAAACATCTTCTAGAGAGAGGAAGAATCTGCCATCCCCCATATGACAGAAATGCATATTAAATTTTCTGTAATTTTTTATTTGGGTGGTTTTATTTTTGTTTAGAATCTTTATGCTGTGTTGATAGATGAATTTCCCGAATGCGTCTCTAGTGCAGAGGTTTTAAAACTTAAACGGAAAGCAAGAACGATGTTGTTTGCACTGATAGACTAGTACCTTATTTTTCTTTCTCTTCCCTTTCTTCGTTTATATTCTTTGCTCCAGAGACGAAGCATCAAGGATAACGTTAACTCGTTTTATCAACCTAACAAACTAGAGGTAAATCTGGGTTATGATTAGCCCAAGGCTATGGATTTGAAACCCTTTACAATTGATAAGTGTATCACCTAAGGAATACAGCGTTTGGCCCACTTTTATCCTACTTCTTATCCTTCTCTCCCAATTCAAAAGCCGTTCAAAACAGTAAACAAATAAATAGAAAGAGAGCAGACTAGAAGATCTTCCCTTGTTGGGCTTCTGTATGTTGTGATTTCCAATTCTGTACGGGAAGGAACAACGTTACTGGACCAACATTTTCTTCCTTTCAAAAAGACGCGAAATCAAAGAGAGATGCGAAGAACTCCCTTAAGGAAAACCTGCCTTTTTCTCTGCTCTGCAAGAAAGTAGATGAAGGGCTTCACACGTATTCGGTCGATTCACGTGTGCCCGGGATTGAAACTTCCAACTGGCCAATCCGGAAGACCGAGGAATGCAAAAAACACACCCAAAGCTACACATGAAAGCCCCCCCCCTTTTTTTTTTTTTACCGCGCCCCGCCATTTCTAGGCGCCACCGAACGAACTCTCAGTTTTCTT
>JANHGC010001553.1:89483-102521 GCA_027560395.1 Boaedon fuliginosus | reverse complement strand
CCGGTTGCGGGGTAGGCGTGGCCATGGTGGGTGTGGCCTAGTGGGCCTCCTGCACCATGGCAGGGGGGAGTTTTCGCCCTCTCCGGGCTCCAGAGGCTTTCCTCGAGCCTTCAGAAGGGCAAAAATGGCCTCCCCCTGGCTCCGGAGGCCCTCCAAAGGCTGGAAACAGGACCATTTCCTGACTTTCGGAGCCTCCGGGAGGCCCGTTTTTCATCCTCCACGTGAGCCTTGCACTTACCTGGCATCCAAAATGGGCTGTGTGGAGACTCAGGGGAGGGGTGGGTGGGGCCAGCCAGGGGTGGGATTTACGGGTTTGCCGAACTGGGCAGATTCTTAGCTAGAGGTTTACCATAGCAGCACCATGCTGGTTAATTGTGTGCCGATCAAGTCCTATATAGGGATGATCTGCACACTAACAATAATAATAATTTAATTTGTATGCCGCCCAGTCCCGCAGGACTCAGGGCGGCTCACAGCAATAAATAACAATAATAAATTAAATACGCCTCTTGTCTATGTCATGCTAAAGAATGTAAGTTTCTTTAGCTGGTTAGCTTGCAAATGACACTGATTTTCCCCCCCTTTCATCTAGACCAGCGTTCCTGTGACATTCAAAGATTCTAAGAAAGGCAATGAAACATCGAGTGATCCAAGCCTAGATCCTGGCTCTCATTGATCCGCTTATGAATCAGAAGGAATTTCCCCAGAAACATTGCCAATGCAGAAGAACACTTGATGGATCAACAGAATATACATTTTCTCAAAGAAAATACTGCGTTTCCCATCTTCAATAAATATAATTGCAATGCTTGGTTTCTGTCACATAAAAATTATTCTTTGAAATTATTTTTAGGCATGGTGTTTTTTCCCCCCTCCGTGCTGGATTTTGTTTTACTCTTATCTACAGTAGGTTATTGAACTACTCTTGTTTTGAATGAAGAATATTCATCAACATTTTTAAATATGTCATTTAGAATTTCATTAGCTATCTGATGATGACTTTATGAAATATAAAGCTTTTCTTTTTTTGTAAATAATAATACACAAAAAGCACATTCCAAGTACCAAGCCTAAACTGTTTTTAAAAAAATATAGAAGCTCTAGTTTGATATTTTGTAATGTCAATGTAAATTAAATGCAATATATAATTTAATGTTTATTTAATCTATTTTCTTTAAATTAATAATTGAAATTGATTTTTTTTTAATTGTTGTGATAACTTTTCAAGTGATTTCATAATCAGTACCTTCTGTCTTGTCTGTTGTAATATTGTAAGTTCAGCCTGAAATCTCTAGGATTTGGGGAGTCAGAGTTTATTTGGGACAATTCTATGGATGGTTGGTTAACTATCTTGTGAGGCTTTTTTCAACATGTCTTAAGTAGGATGTCATCAGTATGCAATAGCTTTATGAGTTATTTCTCTGTTTTATTGTATGATATATCTTGCTTCTTTAACTCCTGCAAATTGTCCTTATTGCGGATAGGGAAAAATACAGTAACTGCTGATTGTTGTCATATTAATGTAAAATCAGCTACAGATCATAAAGTATTTCCTTGAAAGTTAATATTCTGATTCTGGCTGCTAAACAGAAATGTACCTGCTATTTTTTCCCTGTTTGTATTGTATGACTTTTGCAATATGTATATCAACTTTGATTTATTTCCTGCTGCCTATCATGCAAATAACATTATTTATCTAGTTTCGTTGATTTCTTTTATGAAGATATATGATCTTGTGACTGATGAAGTCATTTCTGGGACTAATGAAGTCATTTTTGATATGTTCCTTTCAATCATTTGTATGATATGTGTAGTATGCATGTTTGATTAACTCAAATACAGGTAGTCCTTGACTTAAAATTCATTTAGTGACTGTTCAAAGTTACAACAGTGACTTATGACCATTTTGCACACTTACGACCTTTGCAGCATTCCCATGGTCATGTGATCAAAATTCAAATGCTTAGCACTGACTCATGACAGTTACAGAATCTCAGTCATGTGATCATGTTTTGTGACCTGATAAGTAAAGTCAATGTGGAAGCCAGATTCACTTAACAACTGCAGTCATTCATTTAACTGTGGCAAGAAATATCGTAAATAGGGCAAAATTCACTTAACGCATGTTTCACTTCATTTGTGATTGTAAGTCGAGGACTACCTGTAACTGCATCTGGCACTTTCTATCATTTTTAAAGTCAGTCTGTATGTCCACTTAGGACTATAGTATAGATCAGTGATGGTGAACCTTTTTGAGGTTGCGTGCCAAAGTGCACATGTGCGCTGCATGCGTACCCACAGTGGAGTGCACACATGGCCCCCTACGCATGCACGTGCTCCTCCCCCACATACACTTGTATGCGTGACTCCAGGGTTTCTAGGCCTGAAAAACAGCTGATCAGCACTACCGTGCCGATCATCTGAGCTTCAAACACCCGAACTGGTTGTTAAATTTAGCTGCTGATTTGCCCAAATCTTTTGTTAAATTTATATCTGTTATATCTGATGCAAATAAATACACCATTCAAGTTTGGAAAATATCATATGAAATGTTGTCATGTACTCACATATTTCTAGATAAATAAAAACAAAAGAAGAATTTTATATTTTACTAGACATACCTTGAACTTCTTAAATTATAACTTAATTGTATGTAGTTCTACGATTTCTATTCTTTGCTGAAATTACTTGGGTTCAGGAACTCAATGGGCTTATTTTGGAGTAGACATATATGAGATTATTAGGCTAAAATTACCTTTAAATATCCATTTAGAAGAACAAGAATAGATGCATAATCCTTAATAAGCCTATCAGATACCGTATTCTGTTTCCAGGGTGATCACAAAAAGACATTAAACCTCTCACTTAGGTTCCCTAGCAGTTGGTAGTCAGATCACTGCTAGAGCCAATATATAAGCAACATCATCAGAGGCCAGTGTCATCCTCCATGAATATCGGTAGGAGATGACCAGTCTGAGCCTGTGGGAGGGATCAACTGCATCATCTGTGTCAAGTTACTTCACACCCACGAATTCCAAGTCCAGCCTACCTTGAATTCCATGACTTATTTACTGCCAATTTGCTTTAAATATTAGTACTTCAGATTCTTGTAGAGAGCTTTAGCATGCAATAAACCTATATATTGTAAGCCACCTCAAGTTCCCCTTGACCAGGGAAGAGAGGCGGGGTATAAATCTAATAAATAAATAAAATAAAAATATATTCATTTGAACTCTCTTGGACTCCAGATTTCCTGCGCTTGACAATATCTGTCTAGCATGGTAGTCAACATGAGTAAATATGAATTAAGGGAGACTTAATTATTCCCAATTATTCAAATGTCCCTGCTTCTTAACATAACGATTCATTTTATTTTGGAATTAGACGATGTACTATATTTCATTTTATTGATAAGGTTGCATGACTAATTTAATAAACTACATTTAGACTTAATTTATGATGCAAGATGATGCTTTCCAGATGTTTCACACTTGCCTCATACTATTTGTCATGCTGGCCGGAGCTGATGGGAATTAAAGGGTATTAGGTTGCCTCACCTGTTTTAATCTGTCATTGTAATAAACATTTATGCTGGCTTCTTTTTTCTTAACTTGGTCTCCAAGAAGAAGCAAAAGAAAAATAACAACACCTCCTCTTACAGCCTTTGATTAAGCGGAGAAGTGGCAACAGCATGTGGTATGATGAGTATCATCTCTGGATATATAAAAAAATGATCAAGGTGATAACAGATTTTTTTTATTCAGTTTGGGGGGATGACAAGTTTTTACAAGGTCTTCATATAATGATAGTATGCTATAGTTACAGCTTCTCCGCAACCAATGTTTTCTATAGCTGAGTGGTCTGTCTAACAGTGAATTTCATTTTATTTTTAAGGATTCAGCTTTAATTGACACAACCCAGCTCAGGCTTGGGGTCCTATTGATTCATTTGATTTCTTTTTGTCTAGACAACTGCAGTTGGAAGCATTGACTGTAATATGAGGGGGCCACATTGTTCTGTTACTTGGTCATAACTGATGTTCAATCCAAGGCTTTGTCACAAGTTATTTTAAGCTACCTGATAGCAGTAACATTGCTCACATACCCCTTCCCCAACTTACACAGCCCGCCTCCCTGGAAAATATTTAAAGTCGGCTGGATCTTGGCTTGGTCTCTTCAAAAAGATCAAGAAGAAAGAAGTTACGTACATTTCCTTCTTGTAAGTATTGCTAAGAAATATTAAGGTGTACAGTCTGCTATTGATTAGTGATTGCTAGAATTCGTTACTACTGTTGCTGGTATTTGGGGGGGGGAATCTGGAATTTTGGAATTTATATCCCTCCCGCCTGTCAAATAACCCACTAGTATAATGTAACTGTCTTGCTAGTAAGTTCAATTAATATTGCAGTCTTGGATTCTTTTAATGAATACGTTATATTTTCACAATCAGTAGAAAGCAGAGAACTCAACCCAGTTTGGTCTAGTGTTTCAAGCACCCAGCTGGAAAACAAGAAATTATGAGTTTTTGTCTTGCCTTAGGCATGAAAGCTGGCTGCGGAATTTTGGGTTGATCTTTGTCTTACTGTTCAACTTAACTCACAGGGCTATTGTGAGGAAAATGGGAGAGAAAAAAGGAATACTGGATGCTAAAGCAAATGAATGGTTGCAGGAACTGGTAATATTTAACAAAGTGAAGGACTAGGGAGCGACATGATAGCAATCTCCTAATAGTTAAGAAGCTATCGCAAAGAAGAGGGGATCAACCAATTATCCAAAGCACCTGAAGGCAGGACCAGACATAATGGATGGAAACTTATCAAAGAGATCCAACTTAGAACTAAGGAGAAAGTTCCTGACAGTGAAAACAATTAATCGGTAAAAAAGCTTGCCTTCAGAAGTTGGGAGTGCTCCACTGGTGGTCTTTAAGAAGATATTGGATAGCCATTTGCCTGGAATGGTATAATGCAGTGATGGCGAATCTTTTAGGCACCGAGTGCCCAAACTGGGACGTGCTTGCCAGCATGTGTGGGCGCACGTGCCGGAAAACCGAAGACCAGCTGCCTGGTGTGCGCATGCCTGTTTTTTGAGCGTTTTGGGGGCCATTTTCAGGCCGGTTTCAGCATGAAAAACAGCCTGAAAACTGTCCAGAAAATGCCCTGGAAAATGTCCATTTTTGGCCATTTTCTGCACCAAAAATGGCTTGGAAATGGCCTGGAAAATGGTCTGGTTTGGGGGCATTTTCCAGCCCATTTTCCGACAGTCCAGTGCTCATGAAGACCAGCTGGCCGGCATACCAGCAACCAGAAGAGCAGCTGGCAATGGTGCGCGTGCCCACTGAGAGGGCTGTGAGTGTCACCTCTGGTACGTGTGCCATAGGTTCGCTATCACGGGTATAATGTCTCCTGCTTGAATAGGGTTTGAACTATAAGACCTCCAAGGTCTCTTCCAACTCTGTAATTCTGTAATAGGTATGTTCACCACCTTGAGTTATCTATTAAAAATAATAAAGGCAGGATTTAAAAAAGAATCTAAAATCCCACCAAAGAAAAATAACAGCAGCTAAAAATACTGATCTTGTCCCACTATTGCTGGAAAGAGATGCTGGAAAGCCGAATGCAAGCTTCACATAGTTTTTCTGCATTTCTGAAGTAAGATAAGATGAAAGATCTCAATAAAATCTTGGAGCTACTGCCACTCTGGGAAAACAGTTCTCCTGTGATCTGTATCTTTTAAAAAGTGCCACTGTGTTGAGAAACACTGAATTCTATTTGTAGTCATTTTCTGAGAAAGAAAAATTGAAGCTACACATGCCTTAAATTATATTCCACTAAAATCAATTGAATGCTTGTATTCTCCTACGCAGTTTTTAGACAAGCCATAAAGATACTCCAGTTTCAAGGTTACAAATCTCTCAGTACATTTACTGAAGAAAATCAAGTGTTTATTGCAGGACAGATTGAGAGGAAGGATTTTTTCAATTCATTTGTATTACATACAATATTTTCTGTATAACAGACAGAATTTTAATCAACAGGTATTGTCTAATCATTTTGGGGGAGAAATTTTTCATGCATGGAGATTTAATAGCCGCCTCGAGTTCCCCTCTAGGTGAAGAGAGGCGGGGTATAAATACGATAAATAAATAAATAAATAATATATAGTATTTAATATGCAGGGTTGCTTCCATGATTTTTTCGATTCTTGCATATTTTCCCCTTTGGTTGACTTGTGTTTGGTCTATATGGTAAGGGACTACATTCCTCCCACCAGCTTCAGGCTTGTATCTTGGAGGTGATTTTTTATACAGATGTACCCTTGGAACCACAAGAGTTTTCTATAGCCCAAAGTTTATTTTACATTCTTTGCAGATTAGAGAAGGTATACTCCAGAAGTGAAGAGAGAGAGAGAGAGAGATTTACTTTTTATTTTATTGACCCATGGTGTAATGGAGTGATTGAACTGACCATTATCATATATTCTGCAGGTAGTTGGAAAAAATAGGTACCGTAGTTTGCCAAGTATTCCCACCCAGAAGTAATGCTGATTATGGCACTACACAAATCAAACTAAAGTATAGATATATTTGACTGAAATTTAATAGAGAGATAATACAGGAAGATAGTATGTGATTATTTCTATTACTTGTGTTTAACTCTGCCACAATATAATATAATTCCAATATTTTCTCATACTTTAAATTGGGAAACTGGTAATGAATTTTGTATTATTTTTAGGGCATAATACTTTTCTCTGTAGTTCCCTTTTTCTGTGACATCAAGATGGCAATTTTAGGAGCAAGATGCTTGGTGAATCTCAATGCAATTTCTGACAACTTGGACTTGGTTAAAACAAAAATCTTAATAGTGTTTTGGTCCAGTGTCAATTAGATAAGCTATCTCTTATGGAAAAGCTATAATAAGAAAGTGATTTGCTTGCCAAGAGGGTCAAAAGATAGACTGAGCCAGAAGTTCAGAGTAACCCAACTGATCATAATGTAACAGACTGAGGCTAGAAAATATGACTCACCAAGACATCAAAAAAGGAGTATGTCCTTTCTGTGGTACATCTGAAATAAAGGGCAAGGAAAAGGTCACTGCTATATTTTGAGTGTTATATTTGCTTTCTTCAGCCTACTAGCCAACATCATTATTGTCCCATATAATTTTTTTCTCTGGATTTACTGACAGTATCACTCGCCTAACTTAGAAAGGCAGAGGCAAAGAGCATTGGATCTCCTTTTTCTTCCAATGAATCATGGAACATTTGAAATGCAACATGGATGACAATTCAAATAGCACTTGAGTTTATTTGTATTTGTCCCAGACAGGATGGAACCCCAAGATTTTAAATCTGGAATCAGAGTGTAACCATAATACCTTAACTAGAGTTGATACTGTTGATGTTTGGGTATGCTGTTACCTTCCCAAATGTTAGTGATAGCTGGAGTTATTTCTTCACCTCCTTTTTGTGCCATTTGGAAAATCTGTAGTGCAGGGATGTCAAACTCATGCCATCACGGTGGCGTCACAATGTATTGCGACTTTTTCCCCTTTGCTAAACCAGGCATGGGCATGGCCAACACATGACACATCCGGCCCATGGGCCACGAGTTTGGCAGCCCTGCAGTAGTGTGTTGATCCTATTTCATACCATGGTGAGTGGGGAAGTGGAGAACTCCACCCTTTGAACTGAATCACATTTTCAAATTTTATTTGGCTCAATCTATTCAACTGAGCAGAACCTAGAATAAAGGAAAATATTTGTTCCATCTCACCTTTGTCACTGATGGTGTGCTCAAAAAAGTGAAGTAATAAAAACAAAACAGCAGACAACAGGAGCTCTAGGGAGAGAACATGGCTGAATATATCAAGTTGGACTTTATTAAAAGATTAACCTAACTGGAAGAGCTGGATGGTTTTCAGACAATTAAGTGAATATGGATGTTTAATTAATGATATACATTTGCATTATTTTAGAGAAAATGTCAAGTAAGCATAACATAAAAATATCACAACTATACACAATATTGGAACACTCCATCTGAAGGAAATTGATAAGAATCTGGACATGTATGTCCAGTAAGTATGATCCCTAACCTATTTGCTTTAAGAAGTTAAAAATGTTGCATTTCCTTCATAAATTTATTGCTGCCCTTGGAATTAATAGTAAAAAGAAGGAAAGAGGGATGCAACAAAAAAAATTCATACTGATCCAAATGATTAAAAGCATTTTCTTAAGCCCATTGTTTTCGTATTCTCAGTTCTACATACAGCAAGTGCAACCAAGTTAAATATATTCCCCTCACCTCAGCCTTTTATCTATTTTGCATTCTTCTCCCTCTTGATCCGCCTCCAACCTCTTAGACTTTTAATCTCTTGACAAGAAACATTTGATGAGATAGGAGGCTCTTTTGATAAGTGACAATCAAAGCACGTACGTTGTCATGTTAGAATTACTGAGCAGAAATTCTAACATGAAATATTTGGGCCAAGAACCTTTAGCACAAAGATAGACAGGTCATCAGAACTATCACTGAGCAGTCATTTATTAACCATTTTAAGCCAGATTCAGATCCAGTCCAACCCTTTCTTTGCATATGTATCTGCTTTCCACAGCTGTTCATTGCAACTCTTCTTTTGTGCTGCTATATTTCTAGGTCAGGCAACATTTGCTTTCTAAAGCCTGTGATGCCATTCTTAATTGCCTGTGTGAACAAGCTTTGAATGCCAGGGCTAAACTTTTGTCGTACCATATTGCAAAGCTCAGATTTTCAAAGGGAGGAAAATTACACATTTATTTGTGGAATCTGAAAGGATGTACCTCTGCTATGCATTATCAAATACTACACTCTGCTTTTCTAACAACTTGGGAAGACCTAGGAGCATGAGAGGGATTTCTTTCTAACTTTGGTTGCTGAGCAATAACACAAGTGATCTAAAATAAAATAGCATAGGGAAATAAGAGAGGAGACACTGAGCTAAAGAAAGAAAAGTGTCAGACTTTAAATATATAGCAGCAGAGAATAAAGCCAAATGTGTTAAAGGACAGCACTCCCAAGTTGCAACATGAGTATGTTTGCCCTTATTTTGTTATTCTTGAGTTTATTCTTATTTTTATTAAATGCACATGATGCAAAAAAAATATTGATATTTGAAAGGAAAGTAAATGCTTCTTCCTTCTTTTGAACTGAAATAGGTATTTCCTTTTCAGAAGGAAAATACTTCCATGGTAATTTAATTAAAATGGGATACAATTATTGCTCAGCATAGGAATAATTCTTAGGTGCTTTCAGGAGCTTGATCTTTCTAAAGAATATCCACTTGGCAAAAGGATAAACTCAGTAGGAATAAATACTTTTAAGTTAAGTATGAAAATCCCACAGTGCTGACATAAATTGGAGCAACAAAAGAGATCATATCTAATGATTATGTTGAGAGCCCAAGAAGATGCTTATATCATGAAACGTTGCTTTGTAGAAGATACTACATTTTGCTCCATGCAATTTATTATTTATTTAAAGGCTTAACTAGAAGATCTCTATAGTTCCCTTTTGGATTGAAGTTGAAGGTCCCTACAAAATGGAACAGAGTTTGGGAGTCCTTCTGAGAATTACAATTTTATTTATTATCATTTAATTGTTTTGTTGTCAGGAATGGTCAAGAGAGACATCAGTGGGACAGTCAGTGGGATCTCCTGCCATAGGTACCAAAATAACCTTGCATATCATGCTTCTTGAAGAGAGATGAAACTATTTTAGATTTGTCTCAGGTAGCAAAAGGTGTTCTTCCATTAACCCACAGTGGCTATAAGTTTAAGATAGTAACAGTATTCTGTTCTTGATTATTGTCTTATCTGGCTTCCCCCACCCTACTATTAAACACTAATAAAGGTTTTCTAATCTCCAGTTCCTCTGTGTGCCACAATTTTCTACTTCCACAATTCCCTGGAATGATTGTTCCAAGGGGTATCATGACAGATTATATGGGATGGTGGCACCCAGGAAGGAACGGCCTCTACTGCAAGATGGTGGGCAGAACCTCTCACGTGTTTGGTAACATTTACAATCCTTGAGGATTTTTACCAGCTATTTTTTACCCACTTCTGGTTTTTCAGACTTGGCTCTTCATAAAAGGTTAAAAGGATATTTTTGCACTTATGATGCATCTCAATTCCCATAATTTAAATTTGTCAAACAAACCAGAGTCAAGGCCTATATTTTTGCGGGAACCACCCTAAGCATATCATATCTTGACTGCAGCAAAGAAAGAAAGAAAATTCCTTTTCTCTGTCATTTAGTGGTTGTCTGAATGTTTGCAGGCCAAATACAGTAGTCCCAACTGAGAGCTCCATTATGACACAGCTGGAGAACTTGCATAGCATCATGTTAAAATCTTTTAATATAGCACGCTGGAGGACTAATTTCTGCTAATTATGCTCCATTTATTTCTGGATTTAAAGGTGCCAGCTCAAGCCAATTGAAAAATTCAAGGATGCCAAATTGGGGAGGTGGAGCCAAATGTGGTGCGTGTGACAAAACAGTCTACCATGCTGAGGAAATTCAGTGTAATGGACGGAGTTTTCATAAGACATGTTTCCTATGCAGTAAGTTTATATTTCTTTTTTCACTAAACAGTTATATATTGTTATTCCTCATCGTGACTCCTGGTATAATAGCTAATATCCTTTATTTCTGCCTACCAAAAAAGCAGCTAAAAAGTAATTATTGTATTCAAATGTCATATTCATGAATGAATAAATACACAGTCCTTGGTTCTTATTAAGTGCTTGAGATAACATCTTTTACAGTGCCATAACATCACTCAAGTGGATTAACTCACAGATTACATCATAATGTTAGCAATAGCAATAGCAATTAGACTTATATCCGCTCAGGGGTGGGCTTCAAAAAATTTAGCAAACAAGTTCTCTGCCCAGTTGCTGGGTGGGATGGTCATTGTGGGTGTGGCCTTGTCAGCCTCCTTCACCACAGTGGGAGGGGCATTTTCATCCTTCCTGGGCTCCAGAGGCTTTCCTCAAGCCTCCTGGAGGGTGAAAACAGCCTCCCTGGGCTCTGGAGGCCTTCTGGAGGCCGGAACCCTTGGGTGGGCCATTTTTCATGCTCCCTGGGCTCTGGCGGGTTTCCTCAAGCTTCCGGGAGGGTGAAAATGGCCTCCCTGGGCCCCAGGCGATCTCCAGAAGCTGAAAACAGCCCCATTTCCTGCCTCCCTGAGCCTCCATGTGGGTCTTGCACTTACCTGGGATCCAAAACTGGCTACGTGGTGATCCTGGGAGCAGGATGTGGAGGGCAGGGCCAGCCAGGGGCAGGATTTGCTGGTTCATTGAACTGGCCATAAAATTACTGGTTTGTCTGAACCGGGGTGAACCTATAGCAGGCCACCTCTGATACCACTTCATAGTGCTTTATAGTACTCTCTGAGTCTAAGCAGTTTACAGAATCAACATATTTCCCCCAACAATCTGGTTCTTCATTTTTCCGACCTCGGATATATTATGATTCAGTAAATAATCTGTAATAGGCGAGCTTGCATAAAATTAGTTATAAATTCCTTTATTAATCACAATTTTAGGACCACACAACATAATAAGCCAGAATTGATTGGCTCAGAGTCATTGATTGAGATGGATGACTACAGAAATTGAAAATAAGTAAATAAATAAATAAGCTAATAAAAAGTAAATTGAAAAAAGCAATATTATGACCTAAAATTATGTGTGAATCCAATTGTAGCAAGGGAAGGAGCCTTCAAGGTACTCTGGTCCAATTTTCTACTAATGTAGAACATCCATTGCTACAAATTCCAGGAAGGTTTGAATCGAACACTTTGCTTAAAATCCTCTGGGGAAAAAATGTGTCGCGTATATGTGATAGTTAAATCGGCATATTTTAAAGTTCCTTCTATTTTCTGACATCTGTTTTGTTTATGAATAGTGCCATGTGGGATAAAATAAAGATTCACTCTGGGAGAAAGAAGCTTGAATTCTCTATTTCTAGTCTATTAGAAACTCCTCACTATAGTTATCTAAGATCTGGGATGTGTCCTCTAGTGTTCCTCCAAAAATTTACATCAAACACTAATTTTAATATGAGAAAAGAGAAATATTTATTTATCCAACTTATGCTGCCCGTCTTGCCTGGAAGTGTCTCTAGGCAGCTTACAAATCTTATTAGATGCATGGATGTAAACATCTTACATGTATTTAATTTTTATTTTCAATACCATTAATACGGTTTTTCTCCCGGCCTTCCTCATTTTAAAGACCAATGAATATCTTGCCACAAGAAAGATTGTATATCACACTGATAGGAAATATGTTCTTTTCATTCATGGGCCTTAGTTAGATGTCTCTATCTATGTTAAGAGTAGATTTTGACTGTTGAAAAAATAATGTGTTTTTGGAGACTGAAGGAGTGAAGGAGAATAAGGAGACCGAATAATCACCACTGACAGAAATTATGTGACAGCATAACTGATAGAATAGTTTACAGTCAATCTGTGCTAGGATCTGTGAAGAATCCAGATGTTGTATATAAAATAAAAATGAGCATCAAATCAGTTGGAGAACAGGGCTGACTTTGATAAAAGAATAATTTATTAAGCCAAAGAAGGGCTGATGGTTGCGGGGGGATGTATTCTTTCCAATCTTTCTTTGTTTATTCGTTTTTTTTGTTTTATAACAATTTTTCTTTTTATTTAAGTTTGTTACAAGTATCATTATAGACCAACATTAGTTAAAAGCTAATTCTTATCTATGTTCAATTCCAAACCTCTTTCCAATATACAAATTTAACTAAAATTAAAAATAGTCATCCATATATCCATATATCAAAGAATTTTAAAAAAAGATCATTTATCCATACATTTAGCTATGTTTTCTTAAGTTATATTATCTTTCACTCTTATTTCTGACTTGAAGAAATTAGAATATAAAAAACCTATATCTCAATCTATCATTTCTACTTTTGATTACATCGTAGCTTCTCCCTGCTGTTGTTCCCTTTAATTTAATGTGGCTGTCA
>JANHGC010001553.1:41223-64764 GCA_027560395.1 Boaedon fuliginosus | reverse complement strand
CCCCCCACTCCCAACCCCCTGAGCCGGCCCAGAAGGATACCATGATCGATGGTATCGAAAGCCGCTGAGAGGTCAAGGAGCACCAGGATGGAGGACGAACCCCCATCCCGTGCCCGCCAGAGATCATTGACTAGCGCGATCAAAGCTGTCTCAGTGCTGTACCCGGGCCTGAAACCCAACTGTAAGGGATCGAGATTTAATGTATTTCTGTAACAATTGCAGGGAGTTGATGACAGTTAAAGCAGGATTGAGACAGTTGTCCATTTCAAGCCATAAATAATACTCTAACTGAAAATAAGTTTTTAAAATGATTAATATGAAAATATACAAACAGCTGTATATGCAAGATACTTTCCACTTTAGGGAACTGGGAAGGCAGAAGGGGACTCACAAAAGTTATATTAAACAACATTATCATAATAAATATACATAATTCTTTTTTTTTAAATCGTTTCCTAAGCTAGTACCCTTCAGCTATGTGGGGACCACAAGAAATACTGGGCTGATTTATAATGTTTTTCAGCAGAGGAGTGATTGTGACATTTACGGTACCTAACCTCAAATGCAAATCATTTTCCTTTACTCTTACACTAGTCCATTTCTCCTATGTAGCAAGTAAATAATCATTAACCTACTTAATTTATTTCTAAAGACTTCACTGCAAACCTAGGTCCCAGACATGCATGATTCCTATATTATTTATGAATGTAAGGATATATGTATAGCACAAACAATTCCCCCCCTTACACCAAGTAATTTGTGGGCATGTTTTTTGTTCAGGAAATATGGTATAAAATTAACAATCTTGGTGGAAGGGAAAAAGATGTGTCTGAAGAGAAGTAAAAAAAACCCTTCCCTATTGCTCCCTTCTGAAAACTCTGTGTAGGGGAGGAATGGATGTACTTCAGGAGTGTTTTACCTATACTTCATACCTATACTGAAAGGAATGATATTATTACTATTAAAAAACTCAAACAAATTGTGTCCTCCTTCCTTGCCGTCCCAAATTTGACACTTGTATAATTTTGTACATTTTGTACAAATGTTGTAATGTCTTGGAGGATAAGGAACAAGTTTTCCTCACTCTGAGCCATTCAAGGTATATTTTCCCAATTACTATCTTGCGCTAATTTTGTTTTCACATTCATAGATTCAGGAACATTTGAAAGATTGATGTCAGTAAAGATTCAGATATTTCAGATATTTCCAGCCACAAAAACATGTTATTACTATTTTGTCACTCAATCACAATTTTTTCATTTTTGCAGTGGAGCTTATTTCCATCAAACAATTGCGGAAAGCCTATACATGACTTCAGAAACTCAAACCAGGTGCTCCTCGCTTAATAACACTGAACTTACTGCACTGAACGAATGGTACTTATGGTCTATTTTGGAAGTTCTGGTTGTTGCAGCATCCAGGCACTCAGCAACTGGCTCACAATTACAACACTGCACTACCCAGCAGTCACACAATCACCATTTGCAACCTTCAACTGCAGTGATTGACTTACGCAAGGAAGGTCGTAAAATGGGGCAAAACCCACTTAACAAATGTCTCACTTAACAACAGAAATTTTGGGCTCAATTGTGGTTGTAAGTTGAGGGCTAACTGTAACACTTTTCCAAATTTGTCTCATTGGCAATACTTGGTGGATTTTGAGAAAACAGCAAATGTTCAAATATTGCTTTTTATTATTAATTGCTATATTGTAATTACTTGAAAAAAGAGCTATTGAATGTGTGAAAATACCTTTTTAATCTCTTCTTCTGTACTTGTAATGAACCCAGGATCAGTTCTGATGGTTTTGTAAAAATAACAGATAAGGCCCACCATGCCAAAAAAGAAAGGAAGCTGTGAAGTTATATCTGGAAAATGTGGCCTCCAGTTAAGGACTCTGTTTCCATAATTCACATATCAGAGTGCATAAACAGCCCTCCAAGCTATACTTCAAAGTTAAATAGCAATAACACCATGGCAGGAAGAAGCAATAAACAGATTAGAATGCATGCTTTAAAAAATGTTTAAATTTACAAGAACCACATTTAGCACATTTCGTCACTCATTTTATCAAAAAACAGCAATCTCACTAAGCCAGGGTGGGGTCCATGAGCAAAGCAGATAAAATATCTCAAAAATTAGGAATAGTACAATAAGGTACCAATAGATAATAGACAAATGTTTTGTCACCCATCTTGAGATTGTCTTAGAGTTGCCAAATGACTTTTGGTTTTGATAGATTTTTGAACAAACTCTCATATTATGAAAATTGGAAAAGCAATCCTGGTTTTCCTTGGAGGGAGGGGAAAAATATGATTATACAAGAAAATGAAGTGTGGGTCTAGTATTAGTGTGCCAATTCCAGGCTCTTGTAATGAAGGGGGCCTTGGGAGGATCTATTAAATCCACAGATGATGTATGACTAGTATATCAGTTTGAGACATAATTGTTCAGCCACAGGAAAACAAATTTTAGATTATTTAATATGTGACATTAAAAAAAGTCTGAAAAAATGTGTTATCTAAATGGTACCTATTTCCTCAGAACCCCTTTAGTTTTTATATAATATGATTCAACTGATTTTTTCAGAAGATACATAAAACCTAGTATGATTGATAGCTTAGTCAGCCGGGTAAATATCAAACAACACAATAAATGTAATTTTGTGAAAGACATAAAGCAGAAGCTGTGACTGAAAAATTACCAGATATTTTTCTCAAGAGCTAAGTAGATTTATGTGCCTTTGGCAGTTGGAATATGCCAAAATATTTCTCATGAATTCATAAAAAAGCTATTAATAAGATCTCATTAACAAGCATGCTAAAAGAAAAATTATCTTTGGAAATGGTAATTAATAATAAAATACTGTTTAACAGAACAGATTAAATCCACTTTAAAATGATTATCATTTTTATTCTATTATATTTTTATTACTAAACATGATTTTTAAAAACTGAATTGGATAAAGAGCCAAAAACTGTACAGTACAGAAGGTACAGTATTTCATATTATGGAAGAGGAAGAGGAAGGAGATGCAGCAAAAGCTGCACAGTGGCAAAGGGAAAATATTACGATGGGGAAATGACATGTAGGGCGGGATAACATTGATGGAAAAGGTGGCAGAGGCAGCATGGGAAATCAAGACACTACTAACAGCCAGTTGGAAACGCAGGACAGACATGCCATTTTATACTTCTTTTTAGTTTATCCAGATCATTTGCCACTAATAATATTTTTTTTAGCAGAAATTCATTTTTCCTTAGCAAATATGTTAAATGTTTCATGGCAGCTTACAGTATAATATTATAATTTATTTCTGGTAATTTTCCTCATAAAAATCAACATACAAACACACACAGACAGACACATACACTTTAAAGAAATTTTCTATTCTGTACTATTATTTTAACAAAGGATATTAGGCAGGAAACAGATGAAACAGGTCCATGATATCCAAAAGATGGAACTAATAAAAAATGCTACTGGGACATATTTTATTGTGTTGAATCCTATGAACAACCTAAATGGAACATTTAAAAGTATTTAATTTATTTAGTACATTTATATCCACTTATCTTTGGTGTATGTAGGATATTACCTAATTTTAGATCCATAAGAAAAACCCTGTGAAGTAGGTTAAGCTGAGAAAGAGTTGCTGGTTTAAATTTACCCATTATTAGACACAAACATGCCAAGTAATGTTTACAAATGTTCAGTACATGAACTTCTCTGATGAATTAAGTTTCTTTATCCAAACATATTTGTGCAATTGCTATAACATTGCATGTATGAATTTAGAAAAAAAATACCTACGTTTAGATAAATTCAAAAACTTTCTTGGTTTGTGATAAAATGAAAGTAGAACACAAAGGAGAATACATAAACCCAGATTTATTTGCATGCAGGATTTTCTGTAACTACAATGGGTCCATGCACTCTAAAAATCCTGTCACTATCATAATATATTTCCCCAATATGAAATAAATAATTTCATAATTGTAACATCTAAAATAGAGATTTCATACATTTTCCACATGGAAATGATTTCTGTTTAGAAAACACAATGCATGAAAAGGATCATGGACAATATCTTGGAAGTTAAACTGTTGCTAAGATGACTCAGGACAGAATGTTTTAACTAAGCATTTTTGTTGGAACCTTGAACATTGGTTATAAAAGGATCGTATTTTTTTTACCTATTGTGATTTACTTTTCTGATCACCAGAAGATGGACTTGATGGAAAAGGAAGCTAGAGCTGGAAAAGGTTAAACTTTCTCTTTTGGCTGAAAGGCAGCTTCCTGTCCTCATAGAGGAAACTTGCATTCAGTTGCATGTATTGACTTTAGCTGGTTGTGTTTTAACTTCTCCTTTATTTTACATTCCATTGTCACAACAAAAAGTTGCATTTGGAAGACTGTGTGAAAATGAAAAAAATGTTCTGTACTAGTACAATGATTGCATGTTGACTCTTGAGGCACTTGGCTACAGTCTTAATCTTCTTTTCCTCCTAAACATCTTCTGTTGAACAGAAAGTATTTTATTTTAAGTCTAGCTATTGTTCTTGGTTACCAGAGATGAAACAGACAGGAAATAGATTTATAAGCCACAAGCATCTGGCAGAAATTGTAAGGACATTAAAATGTTGTTACTCATACTGTGCATGACACCAATGAGGTAAATTGCAAATATAAGTTTCTGTCACGATGCTCAGTCTTTTTGTGAATACAGCAGCATACAAAATTGATAAGTAAATGAAGATTATGTGGCAACAGTTAGATGACAATGTCACTTATCTCCACTTTCCCTCATGGACATCCATACCAATTGAACAGAATGGGATCAATGTAAAAAGTTATATAGCACCTTTGGTGATACAATGCATGTTGTGGCCCACCAGTGGACCTGGCAGTAGATTCAGATAGTGAGGAGATTGGAGAGGAACATGGGCCAGTCCTGGAGTCTGGGGAAGGCTCTGACAAGTGCTCTGTGTCAGAGGCAGAGATGGGGTCAGGGCCGTCTGACAGTTATCAGCTGCCTTCAGAGTCAGACATCAGTGGTGCAGAAGAACAGCTGGAGCCTGTTCCCAGTGTGCAGAGCTACTAGGAGAAAGGAATAGCTAAGAAACAAGGGTCGATTTGTGGATGGTGGATGGTGACTGGCCCTTCCCATAGGGAATAAAGAGGAGCGAAAGGGGAGTGGTGTTTGCAGGAGACAATTACTTCCATTCATTATCTTCATTAAGAGACCTTCATTAAGAGACTTCATTAAGAGATTCATTAAGAGCCTCGGTGGTGCAGTGGTTAAATGCAGCACTGCAGTCTCTGCTGATTTGTTCATCAGGTTGTCAGATCAAATCCCACCAGGCTCAATGTTGACTCAGCCTTCCATCCTTCTAAAGGTTGGTGAAATGAGGACCCACATTGTTGGGGGCAATAAGCTGACTCTGTAACTGATTGGGGAGTATTGTAAAGCTCTGATAAGCAGTATATAAAATCTTAGTGCTATTGCTATCCATGTTGTAAGCCACCCAAAGTCCTTCGGGAATTGGGCGGCATAAAAATGTAATGAATAAATAAAATAAATAAATAAATAAATAAATAAATAAATATCTGTTTCTGACTGCTTGCCAGGTATTGTCTGCTACAGAGGGGTGTTTGGAAGATAATGACCTGGCAGCTCTCCAAGCCTGATAAAGGCCTGTAATTGTGAACTCTCTTGAAAGACTGTTGGCTGGGACTTTGCTGGAGAGGAATATACTTTAACTAAAATAAAAGGGTTTTTATTGGGATGAGGAGTTGGCTTCGTGCTTTTGGGAAGCCTAGGTCAGAACACTGAAGTGCAAAATCTGCATTTACAAAATCAACTACTTTTATAATGTATTATAAAAAAATTGCCCAACAAATTTCTATTAGTATATTTTCACCATCAAGCATGCTGACAGTCACCACCTCTTACAGAATGTGTTGTAACATAGGGAGAAGTCAGCATTTTGCTAGTCGTGAGAAGGCAATCCATTCTCAGACCATCTAGAAAATGCAGGGTGGGAAACGCATCTTGTCTGCTTTCCAGTTTAAGGGAAACAAACTATTAGATTTTTGCTCTTTCAGTTGGCCATTCTCTCTCCTTGCTTGTCTTCTTGTGTATTTTGTCTAAAGCTTCTGGAAGTTCTACATAGTTGAGATCCTAAGGTGTCCACTCTGTCAAGGCAGGGAGGTGGAATTTTGACAGGTTCTCAGTTCTGTGTTGTATGAAGGGTCAAACATGGCACCATCATTTGTCTCTTCCATGTTCTGTCTCCTCAGGTTCTTCAGTCAATGTCCTTTTCCTAAGTCATTCTCCTAGTTTAGATTGTGGCTCTCCTGAAGGTGGCTTCCTGCTGGCATGCTGATTAACTGGTACATGGCTGCCAAGGAGATGCTTTTGTGTGGAGGGAACTAAAAGAAAACTACTGCTTCCCTGAGATGGCAATATACAAGACTGAAGGGAATGTGTTTCCTCCATGGGACAGGAAAAAATGTTAAGTCTTCTCAGTCTTTGAGCTAAAAGTAGAATTAATTCTATCCTTCCTTGTTGATTTCATGTCCAGGAACCAAGAAAAGAATATTCTGTACGACATGCTACATAAATAAATGTAAAAAACTAGATATGCCTACCTTGCAAAGAAAGACAGAGCAACCAAAATGAGTATCAGCAAGCTTCCTTTCAACAGCCATGAGTCAGAATTTAAGCTTGCTACATATCCTACTGTCCATATCAACAGCAATGATGAGCCAAACAATAGCAAGAACTAAATAAAACAAATTAAAAAAACTTCATTACAAAATGAGAAAAACTGAGCAAAAATAAACTATGTGGAAGAAGGGGGGGAACCCTCAGATCTCTCACATTTAGAAGCCTCGTATATAAATTTCTTCTACTAAATGTGATATTTCACTTTGTCTTTGTCTCAGAACTAACTGCTGTCCTCTTTCCATATTATTACTATTATTGTTAGTCACACAGTCAGCCAGATGTTTAGACTGGATTTTGCTGGACCTATCGACTCCTAGGAACTGGAATAGGCACGTGTTGCTTGATGGTATTGGCACAGGATGTAAGCTGTTCTAACAAAGCTGTCTTTGCAATTGACTTGTGGTGATTTTGTCAAAGCCGGTAGTATTTAAATGTTGTGCCAAATGTTTTGGGATTGCATCTGGAGCACTACTTGAACACCATCGGCATTGACAAAATCACAATAAATCAATTATTATTAAAGTTTTAAAAACGTGCAAAATAATTTTAATCAATTTCTTAAGACCTGCAAATATTTAACAAATGTATGTAACTAAGCTTGTTAAATTATTTTGTTATCTCCTTGATCTAGCCCCCAAATACCTTACAACACATCTCTCTATCTATTTGAAATGTACGTACATATTCTAAAAAAACCATCTGGAATGAAAAAGGGACAGGCAAAAGCACCAACTGAGTAGTATTTCGTATAATGTAAATAAAATAAAACAAAGCAAGCTCGTTCTGCAGAAAAATCAATAGAGTTAAAGATGAATTTCCTATTTTTTCTTTGTTACTACCGAAAGGGAATGAGTAGAGTTGCTGCTTCAAGGGAATTAAGTAAAACATTTCTACAGAAATTTTGGATATAATAGCTATCAATTCCTTATGCACCACACAAACCCTTTTCCTCATCTGTCTTTATTCTTTGCTTTTCTCATTTATACCTGCCACTTATTCTTTAATGATGACTCTACTAGGAGATTCCAAAACTATTTTTTTATGAATTGCTACCATTTCTATCTGAAATATCTTTTTTGGTTTTAGTAAAACTTATTATGGTCAATAATATATTCAGCATCAATTCTTGTCTAGAAAATTCAATTTCATTATTTCAGTTACGATACCTCATTTTTTTCCAGAACCCTCAAAAACACTGATGTTCTTCTAATTCTAATTTTTTCTTCTTCATGAAGTATTTGAATAATTATGCGATTTTTAATTTGAAGAGCAAGGTCAAGTGGTCTTTGTCCCTTAGGCAAAAACAACATTATTTTAAAAAACAGCATGAAATAGAAAACGTATCTTTGGGCTGCTTTATTTTAAAATCCTACCTTGTTACTATGAAACCTAAACAAGCACAATAATGTTGCATATATATTTCACAGTGAGAAACCTACAGCAATGTTTAAAATCTGCAGTCGGAAGAAAGTTCATAAATAAAATGCTTATATTCAAATAATGACAAAATAATGGGCTGTTATAACATAATTACCTTTCACATACAATCACAGCTTCCCAAGTTAAAATTAGTTTGTATATTCTAGAAATTAAAGATCAACAGCAATACAAACTATATTTTTAAAGCATATTTATTCTGAAGGTCTTAGAAACTATCTTGATTTAATTAAACAATTAAAAAAATGTTATTTTAGCATGAACTAAAAGAACTAAAATTACAGACTGGGGATTGGGGACCCCTGGTCTACAGAGTAGTCTGGCAGCCAGGGGTCTCCAACCCCCAGTCTGTGGACCAGCACCGGTCTGTGCCATGCCAGAAACTGGGCAAACAAGTGAAGCTCCATCTGCAGGATGCAGGCAGCACATGACATGACACCCCTTCTGTCCTGGAAAAATCTCTTTCCACAGAACGAATCCGATATCCAAAAGGTTTGGAGCCATTGCTGTAGACTTTCAAAATACATGGCAACGAAAACTAAGGTGGTGAACACACACATAATACTCCTTCCTCCTATTTCCTCCCCAACAATAATCCTTTCGATGTTACCTAAAATTCTGATACCAGAAGGATCTTTAATAATGAAAATAGAACAATACCTTGACATTTTTGATATCCAGACTGGATCCAGCTTCTAGCAATACATCTACAGCATTAACATTTCCTGCTATAATAGCCCAATGCAAAGCAGTGTTTTTTTCTATATTGTCTACAGCGTTGACAGATGGATTAAACTTTACTAGAAAATGAGTAGGTTCCCGCCTTCATGAAAATAAAAATGTACAAGTTAGAAAAGCAAAGATACTACAGCTTTTAATAAGATGATATTTGGATAATTTATTTCCACATTTTAATAGCAAACCTGCCATACTGATACTTAAGATAAAATACAAGAGTAATAATTGCATATTAATATGTTGCAACCAGGGATGGGTTCCTACCAGTTCGCTGGTTACCTGCTTCGTGGGCGCGCTTTCTGAACGGCTGTCAAAAGCGCGCTGCGTGCGATCGACTCAGAAATCTTGGTGCAGTTCTGCAAGGACTCTGACAGAACAGCTGCGCAGTTGTTCTGTCAGAGTCCTTACAGAACCGCACCAAGATTTCTGACTCGATCGCGCGCAGCGCGCTTTTGACAGCCATTTGGAAAGCGCGCCCACGTAGCGGGTAACCAGCGAACCGGTAGGAACCCATCCCTGGTTGCAAGAGTTATAAAAATGTATTGGGATATGAATGAGAAAATGCACATTAAAGAATGAATGTTGCAAAACAAGAAGAAAGTTAAAAGAATGTGGCGAAAGAGAACAAGGAATGGGTAAGATTTAAATAGGCATGGAAAATGCAGAGCAATATTGATGGAAATTAAAAAATATGTGTTATAAGTGGGTGAAAAGAGTTAAACAGGTCCTTCAGTAGCATGAATGGAATTAAAAATAAAAGGGCTAAAATTAGTTGGAATGAAACTAAAATGAGATGTTGGGAGAAACGTTTGAAATTCATACAGCAATAATAGCAACCTATCAAAGAGCAGAACTGAAATAAATATCGTACATGTTAGAATCCAAAACAAAAACAAAAACAAAAAACCCCACCATGAAGGAAATGAAACAATAAATGTTCTGAGAATGCGGAATAATGGTAAGGCTACAGATGTAAACAGAGTCATTGAAGAAATGTTAAAATATAGATGTGGTTTGTTTGTTGAATAATTTACAACTTGTTTAACATGCATATTAAGATTGTATCTGTCTCTAATGACTGGAACAATGTTGTTATTGTTCATAATAAAAGAGAAAAGGAAAAAAAGGCAAGAATAAATGCATAGTTACTTACAGGGATTAGTTAAGTGTACCAGGGAAGATATTTGACAGAATTCTGATTGCAAAGGTACAAGAGGTGATAATGAATACAACCTGGAAAATGCAATCCTGCCAGAGAGAAAGCAGGCCAGATTTTGCTCTGCAGCTGGTTATTGAGAATATATGAATATAAGAAAGTTAGTACACTTTACATTTATAGATTATGGAGAAGGATATGATACAAATAGGCTTGAATTACAGATTGTGTTGTGTGAATGTGAAATTAAAGGCTGATTGTGGTATCTGGTAAAAACGTATTTGATGGAAGTAAAGCATATATAAAATAACTAGAGTTCTTAGCAAATAGTTCAATTAAGTAGTCTAATATTGTAATATTCTAGGATGTGATAGGGAAAAATTTTCTACACTATAAACTTTATCCTACAAAGATGTTTCCAAAATTCTAAATTTCATCCAAAAACTATGAAAACTAAAGAAGAAAAAATAACAAGAAATTTGAATTAACCTATCAAAATTATTTCCTTTGTAATACAGAAATTAGCATGGAATCACAATAATTTTTTCCTCAATGTTATAAAACTTTTCTTTCAGGGATTTAAGAGTTGAGAACAACAGTTTTGGTAACAAATAAGTTAACTTGTTTTGCTTTCCTGAGAGTACAGCAATCTTTTGCATATTCTTCCCTTAGAAATTCTCACTGAATTGAGCAGTAGCAATCATTACTCACCCAATTACTTTGTGGGCTGACAGCATAAGAGGGGTATATCCATTGTGGTCAGTAGTATTTACACTCTAAATATGAAGAAACATTAATATTTCAGGAAATGGAATGAAGCAGCAACCAGCAACTGAAGCCAAAACTGATGTAAATGCAATGACTTCAATTAATGTTCTGGGTTTCATGACTAATCCATAATGTAGTAGTACTTTCATACGGCCCAGGTGCCTTGTAGTTTATTTTAATATGGTCCCATAGGTCTCTATGACCATAACATAGAACTTTGCAGCATTTTAAACAGTCAACCTTTAAAAATATTTTTCAGTATTACAATACTGGCTGACATCCAAATATCCTAATATGAATCTGCCTATAAGATATTTGACACGAGATCCTCCTGAGGAGTCTGTTCCCTAAGGGAGGGGTCCCCAATCCCTGGGCCACTGACTGGTATTCTGTGTATGTTAGGAACCAGGATGCACAGCTGGAGGTGAGTGGGGGGCAAGCAAAACTATACCTCCCCCTTAGGTCTCTGGTGCCAAAAATATTGGGGAGTGCTGCCCTAAGGAGTTCAGTGAGATCACAGGAGAGATTTCTTAATGCTAGCATTCCTCCTGTGGAATAGCTTCTCCCTGAATATTCATATCACCACTTTTCTGGTGCACCTCTTAATAGAAGTGAACACCTGGTTCTGAAGGTATCAGAGATGTCAAATTTAGGATCTGCTCTTGCTCAAAGGTGCCATTACAAATAGTATTCGACTTACAACCATTTGTTTAGTGACTGTTTTAAGTTACAATGACACTGAAAAGTGATTTATGACAGTTTTTCATACTTAAGAACAGCTGCAGCATCCCCTTAAGTCACATGCTCAAAATTCAGGTGCTTAGCAACTATAATTTATGACTCTTATAGTATCCCAAGGTCATGTGATCACGTGATTTTGTGAACCTCTGACAAGCAAAGTCAATGGGAAAGTCAGATTTGCTTAACAACCATGTTGCTAATTTAAAAACTGCAGTGATTCACTTAACCCTTAACAACTGTGGCAAGAAAGGTTGTAAAATACATGGTTGTTTTAAATTATTGTTCGCTGCCTCAAGTTTCCCCTGACCGGGGAAGTGAGGCGGGGTATAAATCTAATTAATTAATTAAATAAATAAATAAATAAATGAATAAACAAATAAATAAATGGAGCAAAGCTCAACTGTCTTGCTTAGCAATGGAAATGTTAGCCTCTAATGGATGTAAGTCAAGGACTAACCTGTATTGCTGTCATTGTATTCTGTTTGTTCTATTTCTTTTAATTTTTATTTTTGGTGTATGCTAATAACAGCCATTTGGAGTGGAAATTCCTTAGTAACTAAATATGCAATAAATATTTGGACTTGTGCAGTTATAAAATGTAATGTTCATTTATTAATTTATTAATTTATTTGATTTATATCCCGCCTCTCTTCACCCAAAAGGGGAACTCGTGGAACTCATGGAAGTCAAAGTATTAGCACATAAGTATTAATGCCTGCTACATGATTAATTACATCACTGCATAAAGTCACATACCTGACCCTTTGATATGAGGTAAGCTATGATAGGCATGTGTTGAAAAAGCACAGCTAAATGCAGGCTGCTGTATCCTTCTCCATCAATAAGGGTTGGATCCGCTCCACATTTTAACAATAATACGACCACAGATAAATGCCCTTGCCTAGAAAGAGAGAGTACTTTTAATTTTAAAACACTTTCTTATGAAGACACGATATTATAATATTATGTCTGATGGAAAAGAAACACTAATACATATCAACAAGGGGGCTTTAAATTTTAGAATTTACATTTAAATTTCAGAGCCAGGATTAAAGTTAACTAAAGCAAATATATATTAATAATGGAACAATGGCAACCAAATTATGTTTGAGCTACTATACAACAATTAAATATAGAGTAAAAATAATTTATTTTTAAAAAATAAGAAAAAAAGGAAAGTAATGTTATGGAACAAACACTTCAGAAATTGTTTCAGCTCTAAATTTGTTATTATTTTTTAAGTGTCAGCCTAGAACTAGTATTACCCAAATCAAATCCCAGCTTTATCTAAAAATAGGAGTGTGTGTGAAGCAAAAAATGTTGTTCCGTTGTTCATTAGAAATTCATTCCAGCCATTCTGAGTAATATCCAGATGAAGGTTGTTCATATCTGGCTGAGACAAAGCTGGAGGAATAACGGTCATAAGTCACTTTTTTCAGTGCCATTGTAACTTCGAATGGTCACTAAATGAACAGTTGTAAGCCAGGGACTATTTACACAGTAAGTTACACATAAAGCCTGAGAAATCATTCTAACTGAATACGGGTAGTCCTCACTTAAAAATCATTTGTTCAGCCACCATTTGAACTTACAACTGTAGTGAACCGGTAGTTATGACCGGTCTTAAATGTTCCCGCTTTTGCAGCATCTCGCATTCTTGTGATTAAAATTTGAGCACTTGGCAGCCTATCCACACAAACTTCAAATCCACCCCTACATCTATCAGCTCCATATCTGCCCTTCTGGCTGCCCTCCACTCCGCCACAGAATCTGCTGCCCCCTGCCATCCCAACCCACTGTCTTATTTTCCCTGCTACTGGCCCATGATCCAGGAGTTGGGCAAAGGTGCAGCCAGAGGATACATGCAGCAAGCACAGCAAGGTGGCATATTCTGATCTGCCAAAGAGAGCTTGCCGGCTCCAGCTGAGGAGCAGGTAGCAAGGGGGTTGGCAGAATTGGACAAAGTGGGATGACGAGGGAAGGTTTCAGGAGAACTTAGTACCGGCAGAGGTCCTGTACTTGCTCTTGGTCCAGGCTTTCTTCTGCAAAGCCTTGCAAAGGGTCAGCAGCTTCTATCACAAACATACTTTCCAATAAAGCAGAATATTTGTAGCTCAGGGTTGAAATGAGAGGTCCTTGGTGCTCTTTGAGATTGCTTGTTTTCTTGCAGATGTTTCATTACCCTAACTAGGTAATATCTTCAGTGCTAGTAGGGAGTGGAGTTTGTTCTTAGTTTATATTCTAATGGCTTGTGCCTTGTTTCTATTCCATTCCCTATCATACCACTTCTATCCCCAATCCAGTTCCAGTAGGGAAGGTCTTCCTGATTGGACTACTGTACTCCAATTGATATGTTAGAATCTGTATTTGGACAGCACACATGCATACATGAAAAAAACCAAGGTTGTTAAGAGTAAAGACCAATTCTTTAAGAGGAAGTGCCCTGCTTGCTAGGGTAAGTATTCCTGATCCCCTTAATATCCTTCTGTAAACAAAAAGAAGCATATTGAACCCTATGCTCTGGAATGCCTTAATAAGTGTCTTCCATATTAAGTTCCCACAAATTGGTAAAAATCATTTTCTTTAAATGGACATTCAAAGCAAGGAGTCCTTGGTGCCCTCTGAGCTTGGTTGTTAGTTTGCTAGCACTGATGATCCTACGTTACGAAGTTACGATGATTTTATGTAATGAAACATCTGCAAGAAAACAAGGAAGCTCAGAGAGTGCCAAGGACCCCTCACAGGTTTTCCAGGCATGCTCCTGCTATGTGGTCTGAAGCGCATATTAAAAGTTGTCCTGGAGAACCAGCTTGCAGGGTTCAATGACGAATTCAGGCAAGTCCAACACCGACAAACTTACCCTCATGCCCTTGCTTGCAGAAAGAAGAGGGCAAAGGTTACTTGCAGGTGGTGAGAAATGGCAGGGGTAGGCAAGAGCAAGTGAAGTGCAAAGTCCTGTCCTAACAACAGGACAGTCCTATCTCACAATTGCAACTGGGTTTACTGGAATTGCTGTCACTAAGTGGTTGATGTTTTGCCTAACAACTCCCAATTAGGCTCATTAACTAGGTTTTCCTGAAGTTCATTTCGTTTTCTGAAGTCTTCTTAACAACTGAATGGCTTCTATTTACCTGCCCCATTTTTTGTATATAGAAGTACAGAACTCTAGGCTGACCTAAAATCCCATTTAAGCAAGTGTTTGGTTGTGAGATGAAAGATGCAAATTTTAAAGTTACTTCAATTTGGCCTAATGTTATCACAATACCACAGTCAACTGTAACTATTTAAATAATCAGAAGAAAGATTTGCTTCATACCTAATTGCCCAATGAAGTGGAGTTGAATTTAAATCTCCTCCCAGCTGATCCACTACTGCACCTTTAGAGATAAAATACCTGTGCGATAACAAAAGAAAATTGTTTTATAAATACATGATGAATTAACATATAGTGTATATATACAGCGAAATGGATAGAAACTGCATTGTTAACATCTAAGGAAAGCCTTTTATATAAAGCATACACAGATAATCCTCGCCTACTGACAGTTTTGTTTAGCAACCATATGAAATTATGACAATGCAACCAATCCTTGCATTTACAACCACTGCACTGTCCTGCAGTCACATAACTGGCATTTGCATGCTTCCCAACTGGCATGTAACAAGCAAAGTTAACGGAGAATCTGGAAGTAAAACCATAAGTTGCACTCACATGATTTTGTGTTTAGTGACTATGCAGTTGTCAGTCCCAATTGTTTTCACTAAGTGAGGACTACCTGAATATTAAGTTTGATTGAATGCTTCTTCTGAAAGTGGATTTTTCTATTTTTATGCACAATAATTTTGAAAATAAAATTATTTAATATTTAATAATACACTACTACACTCCTATAAAACAGTTTTGTCTGTAGTGTAATGAAAAATCCCTTTACTATTAAAGTTAGGTGCATATAATAGAGAAATATTAGAAAAGTCACAACTGTATTAACATGGTAGATAATTGTAGTGGTATTCAACTCCTTCAATACTCGTCGAATTACTACTCAATTCATTTTGATGTGAAAATGTTGTCCCAGTACTCATTGTTTGTGTGATACTTGAAACACTGAGATAGGAAGAGGAGGATGGCTGTGGAGAATGGACAGGAAGTCGGCTATGTTGGGAAGTCACTGACATAAGGAAAAGGGACAGACAGAAAGTTCTTCCCAGGCTAAACAAAGGGTCACATAGTAAATCCATGGTTTGGAGCTTGTCATTTTTAGTACTCATCGCGCCTCCCATAATCAATTAATAACAAGTTCTGAGGTACCAGTGTAAAGTTCAAAACCAGAAATAAACAAATACCAACAGACAAATACAAAAAACATCTATTATAAACTACTAAGGATTTTTCTTCTTCAAGTTCCTTGTTATTATTTCCAAATAGGGGGCAACTTTGCATTCAATTTTCATGCATTACCATCATCACTGACTTCTCTGTCTCCTCTTCAATTCTGCCCACCCATTTCTGCCTGACTATCTGCTTCTACCTGGCCTGCTGCTACGTTGACTGCAATGTATGCCATTACTGTACTTCTTTGCCTCTGGTTCTACAATAACCAAGCCCTTCTTTTGCTCATAAAGTCTGATAAATTCATCTATTGACAACTTACTTTACAAGATCCAACCTATTATTGATTGCTGCCCAATGAAGAAGTGTCACATTTTCTTTGTCTGGCTGCCTTACATCATATCCTGCTTCTACCAATTCTTGACATCGCTCTAACAGACCATATCTGAAATAAAAACATGAATTTAGACAATTATAAAAAACTTTGTTTATGTCTCCACTATAACACTGGTTGGAATGTAGTTTTAGATGGTGTTGTGACAGGATATTATATGTATTATTTTTTACTGAGGTTTAGCATAATTATTTCTCATAACAAAATTAGCTTGGTGTAGTGATTAAAGGCACTGGAATACAAACCAAAGGACAATGTATCTGAACCTTGCCTTACGCATGAAATGAGTTAAATTATTTTGCAATGGTAAACCACTTCCCAAAAAGGTGGGAAAGAAAATTTCATGTAGTGTCCACATACTTGTCCATTTAGTCCCAGGAATCAAAACTGACTCAAAGTAAAGAAGAATGAACAAAACATCCTTATAGACATCCCAGCCTAAAATGCTTGAGATGTAGTATTGAATGGTGACATAATATATGTTGCTTGGTTATTTAAAAAAAAAAACTAAAGGAAGCAAGTATCAATATTCCAACACTCAAAACCTGAGAACAATATACTGACATTCAGAAGTACCACAGTTTTCAAAGATTCATTGGTAAGTTTAAGACAGAATGTGATTTTAGCTTGCATCTTGCATCTTTAGCGTGCATCTTGTAAAACAATAATTAGGCTATTCTGTGTTACAGCTGCTAATTGCCAGAAGTCCAGTAACATATAAATTTCAGAAGTACATTAAAATGTATTTGTTAACACAATACTCCAGATTTTCTGAAATGAGGCTGCACATTTTTACCTAGCAACTGATACTAATGATCGGTCATACCATTGGGCTAAATGTATGAAATAGTTTCCTGCTTTATATTTAAGAGTTAGTAGAACCTGTCTGACCTTATTTGCGCTTGGAAGATAATCAAGGCCAGATTTGGTTAGTAATTGGATGGAAGAACACCAGAAAAAAAAGGTTTATAAGCTAGACTGTGGGGAAAAAAATCCTAGAAAGGAAATGGCCAATTACACCTGTATCATTTTGCCAAGAAAATTACACGGATAGGTCCATGATATCACACTGAACTCTAGTTGAAAGAGACTTCTGCTATTTTCTTATTTGCACCTTTAAATGGCTTTAGTATTCAACTACTCAATTACCTATTCATTTACATTTCATGAAAGTTCTACATGCTTCTCTTTCTACACAGAAAAGACTGGCATTAGCTTCTTGTTAAATCTAATTTCTAATTAGCTATTTTTTTTCCAAAAAACTGAAATTAAAATATTGATCTAATTTTTAACATGTCTAAATGAAAGTTTTAAAAAAAGATATACTTTGCCATTCCAAATCATGGTAAACCTTATTATATAAATTACATATGTACAAAAACTTCATCATGGTTTACAATCGCAATGGAAGTATTTGTATAAAAAAGGAAACAAAAACAAAACAAATCACATTATGATTCAGTGCGATCTCTGAGCACACCACAGGTAAATACTACTTTTTCTCACAAAGCCCTGGAAACAAAGCTTGGAATATATGTGTGAAAAGAGACAATTTATTTTTCTACAATAAATACGACTTTTTTCCAGCTTTAGAGATCATTCATAGTTATATTCTCTGTTAACAGCCTCTTTTATATGCATATACTTTTCTATAAAATATATTTTGGCTAATATTTGATTCCTTTTTATAAATGTGGTATAAGAATAAATGTGATTGTTCAAAAAACCTACTGGGCTGCTTTGACAATGTCAAAATTACTGTAATCCTCTACAAACGGCAGCATCTCATGTTCATTTGATAGATCTTTATCTTCATACGAACTAGGCCAAGTATGGCCATGATGACGAAAGGGCCCATGGCTGTGACTTTGACACTGTAAATTAAAATGAATAATTAATACATTTCTTGATCAAAAATTTAGGCCACTACAATCGTATTCTTGCAAGTAATGAGGGAACTATTTTTTTGTAGTTTGGGACATATCATTTTGTTATTAAATGCCTACCATAAATCAAAAAGAGAAAAACATATCACAAAGACAACTCCACATTCAATTAAATTATAACAGAATATGCTTATTTGCCCTTTTACAGCAATCCTGGGCAGTGCTTTTTTTCTAAAAAAAAAGGTACCAGATCTAAAAAAAAAGGTACCGGAACTCCTATTGATGTCCATCGTATTGCGCATGCGCACCATAGATATACTAATATACAAAAGAAGTCTAAGGAAAAAAAGGTGCCGGAACACCATTCCGGTGCGTTCCGCCAGAAAAAAAGCACTGATGGTAATTGAAAATCATTCAGCTGCTGCATTTTCAGATGGTAGGTTTGAATCTTTGAGCCACAACAGTCATGACAATTTATGAAAAATTTCAACCCAGAAATACTTTGGTTTTTTTTCCTCCTCACTTCAATAGGTCATCATAGATACTATGGACATACTTTTTAGAATAAGAGGAGGCTTGGATTTTGCATTTCAATTAGCCACTGCTAATGGTGAGTCTGTAGAAATACAAAATGCTGTGTTACATTATACTATAAAGAATCTTCCTGTATAAAAGTTTAAAATATTGATTCTACTGTATGAATAAAACCTGTTTTAGCAAAGTTAATATGAGAAGCCCTTCCCTCTCTTCTCCTCTCCTCTCCTCCTTTTGTAACAACTGTGAAGATTCATTCAGTCCCACTCTTCTTAATAGAATTTTCTCCTTTCCCAGTTACTGATGACCAAAGCACATATTGGCTAGGCAGTTTATTTTACGGGTCTTCTGCTCTTAATTAGGAAATTTTTTCACATTGAAATGCTTACCGGTAATTGAGAATACTTCTTTCACTCTTCAGTTAATGGATAAGCTCACAATTGTTCCTTTTCTTCTTTCTAAATTAGTCTTGCTATGTAAAATCTACAGTTAATTCCCTGTGTATTTTTCTTTCTTTTTTTCTTTGTTTGTTTTAGACTCGTCCACAAAAGAGGCACTCAAATACATTTTCAAGGACCTTTCAGCTAAACTGGCTTCTGATGTGCTGGTATTCAGGATTTGTCATAGCTCAGTATATTTGTGGCCAAACAGTGGGATGAACTCCATGGCAACTGAGCTTTCAGATGACTCTGCCTGCAAGGAGATACTACAGTTTATTCAGTGAGCTTGGCTAGACAAACATAATGATTTTGTGGGTGGAGGAGATGTAGATGGTATAATAATTTGTCGTGATACAGTCATTCTGGCACTGTTTTCCAGATTTGAACAAGAGGGTACCAAGCAGAGATTTTCAAAAAAGAAAGATAAAAAGTTACGAGAGATGGTACGTATGGCTTTTTTTACTGCAGTGTGTACTTTTCTGTGAAATGCGAAGAATTCATTATTTCCAAATGTGTTTATTGATTAGGCGAGTATTTGTGAAAAATAGCAAAAGCACTTAGAGTTATACATCACTTTACAGTGCTTTACAGCCCCCTCTAAGCCGTTTACAGAGTCAGCATATTGCCGCCCACAATTTGGCTCTTCATTTTACCCACCTGGGAAGGATGGAAGACTGAGTTAACTTTGAGCCTGGTGAGATTCGATCTGCCAAATTGCAGGCAGCCGGCAGGCAGCAGAAGGAGCCTGCACTACTGCACTCTGTGTACTGTGCCACTGCAGGTCTTGTATAATATATTTAGTCCTATTCTCTTAGAATCAATATTGAGTTACTTAATTTATATTGGAAATTGACTCTAGGGAAAGTAGTGGGATTCCCTGTCTGCTACTTTTCTGATCCACAATGTGACTTTATCTGATAAGAGAAGCAGAATCTTTGGAGTAATTTAGATTATAATTTGTATATTAAAATCTTCTGTATTTTCAGCCATCAATAGTAAATATTGATCTCATGTTGGAAATTACAACCTCATTAGAGCCTTTGGCTCCAGTAATTGAAAAAGAAAGCAAAGAGCATCACTACATTAGCATGACATTACCGGTTGACGTTGTGGTCTCTATTTCTCCTGAAGAAACATGGCGCAAGTAAGTAGTTTATATAACTAAGTATGTATTATTAAGATTCCTTTAGTTTTTTTCTGTTGCAGTTTTATGTGCATCCAATTTTCCAAATGGGTAGAATTTTCAGGCACGTAACATTAACCTAGGTTTATTCTCCTTTAGAGTTTTCATCAATTTAGGATATTTGGTAGCATTTTCATTCATTTATTTGTTAAAAACCGCTGACTCCCTTCTTATTAAATAATTCAAAAACAGGTTGTGATGAATTAAAAACAATGATAAGGCACAGCTGCATCAGAAATACACAGCACCACTATTCTAAAAAAACTGGTTGATGCCTCAGACTAAAAATATTTCTGCCAGCTGTAGTCAAATATTAAGGGAATTCACAGTTGGAGCACTTTGAGTGAAAATTCCCACACTTTGGCCTCCATAGAGCAAGTTCCATACAGTATGGTTATATTTATTTATTATTTTATTATTTTATTTTATTTTATTTTATTTTAATTTATACCCTGCCTCATTTTCCCGGTCAAAGGGAACTTGAGGCGGCTAACAATTGTTAAAAAAATTAATACAATATAAAATATTACATACACAATCAACATTCAGGAGGGAAAGATAGTCAGTTCCAGACCTCCTGACAAATCCAGGTCTTTGTGGCTTTTCGGAAGGCCAGCAGAGTGGAGATGGTCCTAATCTCGGGGGGAAGCTGGTTCCTAATCTCGGGGGGAAGCTGGCAGCCGGTGCTGCCACAGAGAAGACTTTAGCGCGGGGGCCTGCCAGCTGACATTGCTTGGCTGATGGGACCCATAGCAAGCCGACTCTGTGGGTTATATCAAACATTTAGGTTCAAAGCTACGTCAGACTTTGAATGTACTACAAATACTTGGCAGTGCCTTCAAAATGGGTTAAATTGTTAACAGTAATTTGTCCTTCCTGGTAGCCTACCTCCCAGTGTCATGTTCTAGCTGGAATAAGGTTACTAATGAATTGCAGTAATTCAGTCTTAATATTACCATTTGTTTACAATGACTATTGAAGACTAGTTAGAAGTACAATGTAAAATACTTTGCCTTATATCCCCAAATCTGTCTTTTCCAAATTTGATTTCATCTGCAGAATCCTGAAATGAATAAAGGCTGCATCTTTTTCTAAAATGGTTTAGGAGCTGAATCCAGTGTAAGAGTCAGATTCTTTAAAAACTTGTTGGTTCTATAGGTTTCCTATATGAATGTATTACCGTAGAGCCACATCTTACAAATGAATGAAAAGGCAGATATAAATCTCCGAAATGTATTTGGAGACCAAGAATGTAAATCAGGCAGTACATTGATAAACATCTATACCAGTATATGTTCTATAGTATCTATAGGTATTGCTCAGTGTAGAAAATCCAATGAAGAGAATGTGGGAAGGAAATTACTCTTTCTTGTTGTTTTACAGTGTAAGAAGCCTCCTAGTAAATGCAATTCACACACAGCTAGCAGATATGGAAAGATGCATTTTGCAACATATGAATGGAACATCAGTTGTGGTGCCCGAACAATTTCATTTCATGTTACCAGGAAAAAAGCATCTAGTAACAGTTTCGTTTCCTACAGGCATTTCAGATGAGCAGTTGGAGACTTATCGAAAGGTATCTGATGCTAAGCAAAATATTTAACATTATTAAACTTTGAGAGATCAGCATACAAATTAAAGTATTTATTTATTTATTTATATCATTAAATCATATAAGGTTATCTATCTATATCTATAAAACAGAGCGTGGGTTTGTGGCTGTGTATGTATGTTCCCTATACACGCCTCCCCGCATCACGCCCAAGCTTGCCCTCCCGAGCCAAGCACTGAGGGGGGTCACAAATGCCTTGGGGGCTTTTTTGCCACCCCAAAATACCACTAAATTGGACACATCCCCACCAACACTGACTGGCAAGCCAGGACAATATACTCTGGCGCTCCACAAGGGGCGCCAGAGAGCAGTGCCCCCCCCAGTGTGTGTGTGTGTGTGTGTGTGTGTGTGTGTGTGTGTGTGTGTGTGTGTCATGATCCCCTTTTGAGAGCTCCCGACGAGCCGAGTCCACGCGGAAAGCCGGATTCGCTCAATGACCGTGGGTGTCGCTGACTTGACAGACCGCAGGGATCTGGTCTCAGCCACCGCGGCGAGCACGGTCGTAAAACGGGACGGGGCTCGCTTCGCCGCAGAGGGGTTTTTTGGGAGCTGGGTTGGGGGTCGTCATCCGAGGACGCGTACGGGCAAGATGGCCGTGCCAAGGGTGGATGGGTGAGAGGGTGGCAGAGCGGTGGTGCGCCCGAGGGCGATGCCAGGGGGAAGCGGCATGCGCACATACACACACACAGAGTCACACACTCACACGGCTGTGGTTCCTCCTACCTAGGAGATGGACCTGGAGAGCTTGGAGGCTGCCAACCAGAGCTTGCAGTCGGACCTGAAGCTGGCCTTCAAGCGCATCGGGGACCTGCAGGCCGCCATCGAGGACGAGATGGACAGCGACGACAACGAGGACCTCATCAACAGGTGCGAGGGGGGCTGGGGGGAAACTCGGAAAACTGAGGGTCCTTTTAGCCTTTGACCTGCCCCTTGAGGGGCTTCTGCACGACTCAAGACCCCTCATTCCCACCCCTTTGCCCTCCCCTCCACTGCAGGAGCTGGGAATCTCCCCTCCCCCCCAGCCCCCCAGCTTCCTTTCCATCCAAATGGACTCCATCATTATTCCTCCTCCTTTTCCTTTTCCTCTCTCTCCTCTTTCTCTTTCTTTTCTCCTCCTCCTTTCTCCCCTCTTTCTCCTTCTTTTATTCCTTCCCCTCTTCCTCCTCCTCTTTTTTGTCTTTCTCCTCTCCTTCGCCTTTGGCTTCTTCTTTCTCTCTTTTTCTCCCTCCTTCTACCCTTCTCCTCCTCCTCCTTTTTGTCTTTCTCTCTTTCTCCTTCTACTCCTTGTCCTTTTCCTCCTCCTCTTCCTCCTCCTCCTCTTTTTTCCCTTTCTCCTCTCCTCCGCCTTCGCTTCCTTCTCCTTCTTTCTCTCCTCCTTCTTTGCCTCCTTCTTCTCCTCCTTCTCCTGCCCTTCCTCCTCTTCCTCTTTCTCCTCTCCTCCCCTTCTCCTTCCTTCCTTCCTCTTCTCTTTCCTCCTCCTCCTGCTGTTCCTCCTCTCCTCCTGCCCTTCCTCCTCCTCCTCTTCCTCTCCTCCCCTTCTTTCTTCCTTCCTTCCTTCCTTCCTTCCTTCCTTCCTTCCTTCCTTCCTT
>JANHGC010001553.1:27839-41123 GCA_027560395.1 Boaedon fuliginosus | reverse complement strand
TGAATGAATGAATGAATGAATGAATGAATGAATGAATGAATGAATGAATGAATAAATAAATAAATAAATAAATAAGAAAATTGTTTTATTTTCAACTATGGTTCTGAATAAAATCTTTTTTCTGATCCTAATATTGATTTTGTGGAAATACCCCAACTGCATCGCACATACCACCAAGGCAACAATGATTTTACAACTGCAAAAACAGCAACAACCAGATCTGGTGCTGTTTTGCTAACAAAGGAACTAATTTTCAGCAGTTGCAAATAGGAACTTGCTCAACTAGGTAGGAGGAAACTGAACTGAAATCAGTCAGACTGTCCTTTGAAAGGTGCTGTGAGGAACCTAAATAAATGAATTACTCTAGTGTGTACTTGCCTTGGGATGAAACATATAAGTGACAATTGCATGTTATTAGGCCCTAACCAAAGTGAGCAATTTAGTCTTGTTTGAGCATCTTAATTACCCTTTACATCAGGTGGCTAACTTTATTAGATAGTTACCGGAAATGACAAACTGGTGCCTTGAGAGCATCTCAAAATAAATAATGTTTAGGGCAGGAATATGACTGACAATTAAAAAAAAGTTTTTACTAAATAATTTTTCCCTTCTGCTATTCGGTTAGTCTTATAACTAAAAAAGATCATCTTGCACATCTCCATGAGAGGCATAAGGGGCCAATTTCCTACTATTGCTGCTTAGTTTAATGCTAGGAAATTTTCATAACAAAGAGGAACCATACAGAAACACTTTTGAGGAGACCTGGCCTCAAAAAACAATTCCTTGCTACCCGAGCTAGCAAAAAACATTCATCAAAATAGTTTTTTGAAACAGTAAGATAAATACTATTAAGTTAGATAATTTTCATTTTTAAAAGATATGGCTAACCTTTATAGTTGCATTTGACATATTCCCAATCATGGCAAGAAGAAATTATCTTTATATTAAAATACTCATTGTTTAAAACAGTTACACGGATACCTTGTTAACTAAATATTTGTTTTAAATAAACCTTTAATCAAAAGATTTAGTAGACTTAGTATGGTCTTCAGATCTCAATAACTGTACAAAAAACATTTATGCTGAAAACCGCTCATTATTTCTGTCTATGTGATGCTGGCTTTTCTACTGCTGATATTCTGTCAAATCCTGTAAATATCTGTAGACAGGAAAAACTGAATCACAGCTCTCTGTGTGGAGACATATAGGCAGTTTAGACCCCTCATCAAGTTGGGTTTGGGACTGCATGTACAGTAGGAAGTCTTCCTTTCTGAGATCCCCAAAGGTGCTTTTTCAAAAGGCAACCCGACTTGCTTTGTTGTTGCTTGCTTTGTTGTTTGCCTCTCATCGCTTAGGCTTCAGTTGCCTTTTGAAAAAGTTGCCTTTGGGATAACCATCATCTGGATGACTGAGGATCTCCACAGGCATCCTTTCTGAGATATTTGTGCTGGAGACTGGACAAGCGAGCACATCATCAGAACTTCACTAATCCAGAATCATTGTGATAACTTCTGATGCAAGTGATCTCCCAAAGCAGTTTTTCCTACTTGAGCCCACATTTTTCTTTTCTTTTTTTCTTTCTTTTTTGCTGACCCCGCCTGTTTTAATCCCTCCTTTCTCATTCGGGGATTTAAATAAACTTTCCTGGCTAAGTACGTCCGCCCGGAGATGATGAAGAAGAAGAAGGGGGCGGGGAGGACCGACCAAATTGTGCCCTTCTGCCTCTACTAGCTGTAACTGCCCACCCTAACCATCCTTCTACAAAATGAAGCTGGGAAAGTGCCATGAGAGGATCAATTCAGTGGCCCAACTCGACTTTGGGGGAAGAACCGCGTCCAACCGTCGGCGGCCCCCAAACACCTCCGAGGATCACGTGGGAACCAGCGGGACTGAACCGCAGCGAATACCCTTGCCTGTCTGCCTGGCTTTTCGGCCTTTTCTCCGGCTCTCCTTCACGTCGCCTTCCGGCCGTTTGTTGCTTACCTCGCGCCCAGCGCCCTCCATGGTCAGCGGCCCAGAGTCGCCGCTCGCCCGGCGGCCCAGGAGTTTCCTGGTGAGACTTCCTGGTTATAGCCGAAACACACCCCAGTCCGGCCCCTCGAAAGAGCAAAGGAGGAGCTCGGGTCACGCCCACAGGAGCCGGGAGTCCGAACCGGGCCCCTGGCGGCCTGGAGGTGGCTTACAGTCGGTGGCCGGGCCGACAGCCCCGTTCGACGCCCCTCCTCCCACGGAACCGATTCCAGAGCTTCGGCTCAATGTCGGCAGAGGATGAACATTGCATGCTCGGCTTCCCTCAGAGCGGGAAGGAGACTCGTAACTGTAACGGACTTTTTAAGATAGCAATAAAAAAAAAGGAAGTGTTTAAACGGACCCCTGAGAATTTGCGGCTAAAGCCAAAGAGCCTTCTTCTCTGACTGCCATGTGCTCAAGAGGTCATTGAGGTGAAAGGGAAGCAAGGTAGTCCTCGACTTACAACAGTTCGTTTAGTGACCATGCAAAGTTACAAGGGCCCTGGGAAAAAGTGTCTTAGGATCCTTTTTTCCTAGTCAGGGTCTTTGTAGCATCCCCACAGGCATGTGACGAAAATTCTGATGCTTGACAACTGATTCATATTTATGACCATTGCTGTGTCTCAAGGTCATCTGATCACCTTTTGTGACCTTCTGACAAGCGAAGTCAATGGGAAAGCTAGATTCACTTAACAACTGGGTTGCCAACCTATCAATTCCTGTGAGTTGCTTAACCACAGTGGCAAGAAAGGTCGTAAAAATGGAGCAAGGCTCACTTAACAAATGTCTCACTTAGCAACAGAAATGTTGGGCTCCATTGTGTTGCAAGTCGAGGATTACCTGTAGTCATAATTTTGGGACATTGGAAGAAGGATGCAGTTTTATACCCTTATGTGCTAAATAGCCTAATGGCATTTATTTGGGAGCTGGCCAGAGTTAGTTAAAAGATGGGCAACTCTATAAATATTTTAAATAAATGAATCATCAAATTTTTACATTGTAACACTTCCTCTAACCTCACATCCAAAGTATCAACATGTTTAACAACAAAGTTAAGCTCTAGATTTTGGAATACAGGCTGACTACCCAAAGCAATTTTTAATTCTTGAAAAGTTTTTCATGTTCAGGAGAGCAGTGAACTTTTCTGACCGTACTTCCTTTAGCAGATAAGAAGCTGAAAACAGTTTTTTTTCCCTCAAAGGACATCAAATTCATCAGAGAAGGAAGACCAGTTATGGAGTTGACATCAGTTCGAGATTTACTTAATTGGGAACACTACTGAATGAAGTACTACTAATGTTGAGTAGACATGAGTTTAATCCTTGCTGTGCTTACTCTTTCCTGAATTGAAGGGAAAAGGAGAACCTGGAATTTGCCCAACAAGAATAGTATCTTGGTCAACCAACTGAGTAGGTATGCAATTCACTTAGTCATAATCTTATCCATTAAATACAAATAAGTGCTTAAGTGCAAAAAGTGACATATATTGGAAGACAAATGTAACATCTGGCTCCAACTCCTTCTTAGCATTGAGTTTGCCAAATGTAGCTAGCTTCTGGTTCCAACTCCTAAGAACTCTGTCTTTTTCTAGGATTGCACAAATCTGCTGTTAAAATCCGGGCTAAACCTTTTTTGTAGCATTGCAGATAGTTATGTAGCTGCACTGCCATGCATTTTGAAGTACCTCTTGTTCATTGAATTCAAAGTTCTGCATAGCATTTTAGGTATTAACCATATTCATGGAATCCTGTCTCAGCGTTCAGTTTACTTATACAAATAATTTGGGTGTATTTAACCATGCCTTCTTGAAGTGGCCTAATTTGAACAAATCTTATAGTAGGTAGGTTAATGAATGACACTATGCCGAATATGAACAAGCCTAACAACATAGTTTGGCTTATAAATGAATCAGTTTACTGAAAAGACTAATTTTTGAATTTTTCAATGATTACCTAAAGGCACAAAAGTTTTAAAAAGAGGATCAGAATTACATTTATACTTTGGAATCTTAATAAAACCTGAATACTTCGACTTATTTAGTTCATACAACAGGATAAGCCAGTGAATAGCAACTTTAGCTAGCTTGATGACTGCCCTTTCAAAGTGGATTTGCCACTGTTATTTTTTACTTCATTTTCTTTTTATTCCTTTTTATTATTTTACTTTGGGGATTGAGATTGACAGCAAAATCCTATGTGAATAAAAACTGCAATGCTTTTCTTGCTCAGTAGAGAGCACTGTTACACCAAGTCTCTTTGTCTTTCTCCTGATATGCCAAATGCTGGAATGTTTTTAATTGATTCCAAAAGACAAAAAGTGCAACATATGTGCACAGAAGCTTGTAGCAGTGAAAAAGACAATTGGTTTCCCTCCCCATTCTGGACTAGCCTTTCTAACTATTTTAAAAGCCTTTCAATGTAATCTTTCTGAAAAAAAAAAATTCTAACACAGTGCACTGTGGGGAGGGGAGCTTCTCTATTTTGCTTTGGTGTTAGCTGAGCAAAGAGCTTGCTAATGCCCATGGAGCAAATTAGACCTCTCTACTTACAAAGACCACACTTTTCTTTGTAAAGTGTCCTTCTTGGCTGGTCTCGGCCAGTCGGGAGATAACACACAGCTGGCTACAGGAGATTATCAATGCTTCATTGAGAGAGGGGAGAGTCCCTCTGCCCCTGAAGGAAGCGGTGGTGAGGCCCCTTCTCAAGAAGCCTTCCCTGGACCCAGCTGAGTTGAAGAACTTTCATCTGGTCTTTTTAGGGAAGGTCGTTGAGAAGGTGGTGGCGCTTCAACTTCTACGGATCTTGAAGGAAGCTGACTATCTAGATCCTCTTCAGTCTGGCTTCAGGCCCAGTTACAGCACCAAGACTGCATTGGTCACGCTGTTGGATGATCTCTGGCGGGCCTGGGACAAGGGTTTTTCCTCTGTCCTGGTGCTTCTTGATCTCTCAGTGGCTTTCAATACCATTGACTATGGTATCCTTCTGGGGTGAATTGAGGGTTTGGGAGTGGGGGGCACTGTATTGCAGTGGTTCTCCTCCTATCTCTCGGGCTGCTCACAATTGGTGTTGATAGGAGGGCAGAGATCTGACCTGACTTTGTGGGTGCTTCAGAGTTCGGTTCTCTTGCCTCTCCTATTTAACATCTACATGAAACCGCTGGGTGAGATCATCCATTGGCACGGGTTACGGTATTATCAGTATGCTGATGATATCCAGTTATACATCTCCGCCCCAGGCCAGACCAGTGATGCTGTCAGGGTAATGTCCCAGTGCCCGGAGGCTGTGAGGATCTGGATGGGGACCAACAGGGTCAGACTCAACCCCGACATGAGTGACTGTGGGTGTTTCCCCCTCCTGTTCCAGTGGATTGGCTAGCTTTAATTCTGGGGGTGGAGAGATTGACCCCCTCAGAACAGGTGCGCAACTTGGGAGTTCTCCTGGATCTGCAGCTGCAATTGGAACAACATCTGGTGCTGTGGCCAGGGGAACTTTTGCACAGGTTTGCCTAGTGCACCAGTTGCACCCCTTCCTGGACTAGGAGGCCCTCCTCACAGTCACTTATGCCCTCATCACCTCCAGGTTAGACTATTGCAATGTGCTCTACATGGGAATTTACTTGAAGAGCATCCGGAGGCTTCAAATGGTCCAGAATGGAGCTGTGCAAGTGATCAAGGGTGTGCCTTGGTACACCCACATAACACACCTCCGCGAGCTGCAATGGCTCCCAATAGTCCTCCGGGTGCAATTCAAGGTGCTAGTGATGATTTATAAATCTCTCCATGGCTTAGGACGGGGCTATCTTCGAGACCGTCTTCCTTTACCTTATGCCTCCCAGCGTCCCGTGAGATCACACAGGGCTGGCCTCCTCCGTGTCCTATCAGCTAAGCAGTGCCAGCTGGCAGGTCCATGAGGGAAGGCCTTCTCTGTAGCTGCACCGGCCCTCTGGAACCAGCTCCACCAGCCCTCTGGAACTAGCTCCCCATGGAGATCCAGACCGTCCCTAGCCTGTTAGCCTTCTGCCAGGCTGTCAAGACCTGGCTCTACAGGTGGGCCTGGAACTAACTGACCCCCGCCACCACCATATGAAAGTATAGTATGTTTGTGTTCTTTTAATTTTATTATATGTAGCTTTATTTATTTTATTTATTTATTTTATTTATTGGATTTATACCCCGCCTCTCTTCACCCCAAAGGGGAATTGATCTTTTTATAATTTTTATTCTAATATTGTAATATTATTGCTTTAAATTGTTAGCCGCCTTGCGTTCCCTCTATTGGGGGAAAAAGATGGGGTATAAATGAAATAAATTAAATTAAAACAAAGCAAAGGTTTCCATTGCTTGGATCCTGCAAACACCTGTCACTTTCCAAGCTGGTGCTTCCACAATGACGCTATGCAGCCACAAACTGAATTTCAGCATTATATACTTAGTGCCATTAGCTACTGTGAGATTTTGATTCCTGATAGATAAGGAATTACCTAGCCCTAGGTTGTGAACCCTTCAAGGAAAAGAATTTAGCTTTTAGATATCAAGCCAGTCACTGTTTAGGGGAAATTGCAATCTAAGAAAAATCACCTGCAGAATGGCTATATATAAATATATATATTCCTTCATATTAATGATGTAAGCCAGGGGTGTCAAACACGATTTCATTGAGGGCCACATAAGGGTTGTGTTTGGCCTTGGAGGGTCGGGGTTGGTGGTGGTGTATGGTGGCTGTGGGCATTGTCATGGTGGGTGTTTGGCACAGGCTGAAGATACATTTTTCTCCATCTTTCTTTCCAGTTCTTTAATTTAAACATTTTCCTATCTTTTCTACCAGATACTACCGGCAAAAATTTATTATTTATTCTTCATACTCCACTAAACTTTTTATTTTTAAATTTATAACCCATTGTTTATTAGTAAATTGCTTTTCCAGGCAGAAAAGCTATTTATATACTATTCTATTTTTACTATTTAACTAATAATAACAATACAATAACATAAGTAACATGGTAATACAAGATCTAACAGCAGAGGTAAAATTCAAGGATAGTAAATTTATTTATTTATTTGATTTATATCCCGCCTCTCTTCCCCTAACAGGGAAACTTGTCCCCCTAACACTAGGGTGTCAAACTCGCAGCCTGTGGGCCGGATGCATCATACGCTGGCCATGCCCGCCTCTCTTCCCCCTACAGTATGTACAATCTGGCATTAAACTGTAGTATTAACATAGGATATTGCTTGTTTTCTATCCAGATCAGGCACTTAATTGAGGCCACATAATTGTAATCCAGTTCAATCCAGTCATCCTGCAGCTGGCCAAAAACAGGCTGTGCAGAAGCCCCGTGTGGCCTGTCTTTGGTCTCCCTCTGCTTCCCGCCCGCAGCACTCTGCCAGCTGAAAACTGTCTGTGTGGGGGCCTCAGCATGGCCCGTTTTTGGCCAGCAGAGTGCTACAGGAGGCTGTGGAGGCTGAAAAGGGGCCACGGGGAGATACATGCGGTCCCCCCGCCATGGCCCGTTTTGACCAGCAGAGGTACAGTCCAGGCCACCCCATGGGCCAGATTTAAGCACTCTGCAGGTTGGATCTGGCCTGCAGGCCTTGAGATTGACACCCCTGATGTAAGCCATCCAGAGTCACTTGATAATGAGATAAGCACCATATAAATTTAGTAAGTAAATTATAGGGTCATTCCTGTTATCAGCAGCACTAGTTTTCACATTGTCACATGCAAATGATGCAATGCGACAGTTTAATGCAGTTCCTATCTACTCCCATCCTGCCCTGTTGGGTCCCTGCAGGCCTTGGGCCAGCTTTCCAACCCACTGTGTTCCATATCCTCCTCCCATCACCATCATGGCACATTTACTGTTTCCTGTAGGTCTCCTTCAGGAAGCAGTTGCTTTGCTGTGTGGCCTCCCTACACAGAGGCTGCATGGCGCTGTCCAGAAAACAGACATTATTTTGGGAATGTCTATAATTGTGGCCACTTCCAAAATGACACCTGGTTCTGGAGCACTTGTCCTCCTTTTCTATCCCGACCTCCTGACCTCTGGAGATCTTTGAAAGGTAAATGTGCTATTGTACTGGGCAGAGAGGAAGCCCAAACAACTGTGGGGAACCCAAGAAGAAGCAAAGCATGGAGGAGACCGAAGACCAAATGAGCTTGTGCCTGCAGTAGCCCACCCAAGGCACCCCATGCTCCATGCTCCACTTAATGGCCTGTGTTCATTTAACAATTGCATAAGTGAGAGCAGGGATGGGGGGTGGGTCGTTAAATGAAATTGTTAATTTAATGGCCAGCTTGACTTCTGACTATAATGGGCAGGCTTCATTACAATCATAACTTGAGGACTGCTTGTATAAAACCTATCAACCAATATATTTTAAATTGCTTGAATACTTTATTACGCTGTCTAAGTCTATTGGAATGGGTACCTATATTAACCTACTCTGCTCAATCAACATTATCTGTAATTCTTTTGAGTTTGAGTGTGCATGTTTAACAGGAGGCATTCTGCTTTACTTTTAAATCAGCCAGTAGGATTATTTTGTAATAAGCCTTGAGAAGTGAAGTTCTCATTTTAGTAAACATAGTTCAGCAATGTTGCAGTTTTGTACATAGGGTTCAGCATTGATATATAGTGACATGGATTTTTTAAAATCTCAACATTGTCTTTTTAAACATACTGTGCTGGTCAAACAGAAATGTCATCTAAAATACTGAAATCCCTATAAACAAGGTGGACATGAATCTGTGTAAATGCCATTGATAGTAACGTCCAACATTTTTATTTTAACCCATCATTCTTATCCTTGCTTATTTCATGATTTTATCACAGCTAATCAAAGAAATTCAGACCTTTTAAGAACGTAAGCAGACATATAAGCAGTATCTAGTACAGCAGTTTATTTTCAACTGTACAATGGAATCACTAGTACCCTGGCAGATGGTCTTCAGAGGTCAAGCTGATGGGCAGCACAAAATTATCCATTGTGTAAAGAAATATTGCCCTGTCTTGATGGTTCCAGGATTCAGTTTCCATTGGGTTCTAGTATTTTGGGAAGGTTGAAAGAGCTGTTCCTCCTTCATTTTATTCACATCTTGCACAGGGAAGCTGTTTTAGTCCCTTGATTACTTTAGTTGCCCTTCATCAACCTTTTTTTTAGCTCCACTATATTTTTTCTGAGGTACAGTGACCAGAACTGTATAAAATATTCCAGAGGGCTGCACCACTGCTTTATAAAATGGCATTATGAGTTTGGCATTTCTATTTTGGATACCATGATTTATTATCTTTTAACATGCTGTTGGTCTATTTTATATTGGATGCACATTGTGTCAAAACTTTCATTGAACTGTTTATCATTACTCAAAGATCTTGTCAGTTTACCCATTCATCATTTTCAAAATGGAATGGACATTAATTATCAAGTGTGCATTTAGAGGGTACTGAAGACTCCAGAATCTTCAGTGCAAGTACAATAATCAGAGAATCATCACATGGCAATATAAATAACCTTGTGGTCAATTATAGATCACAATTTCCCTTTATCCAGAATAGTAAAACTGAAATACAAATTATTGCACTGTTTTTTTGGATTTGGGGCGGGGAGGAAGCAAAACAAATTGGCACAAAAAGAAACTTTTTAAATAACAACAAAAATAACCGTTAAAGGTTTCTATAATGTGCATTTTATTTTATGTTGTGTTATTTTTAACACATTAAGAAGTAAGCAAATCATACATCATTATATATGCCAAAAATACTGCTGATAAATGTATCAAAACTTGTTTTTGCAAAATATTTTAAGTCTAAAATAAGCATTTAGAAAATCCCTGGAAAGAGTCGGTATGGTACTGTATCAGTATATCTCTTCCAGTCTTTGCCATACTTGTTGGAGCATCGATGTTCATCTCTAATGCAGCGGTGGACCAGGATAATGGTCATAAAAATTATGTAGAAATAAGGAAGGATATGATTAAAACCACAACACAGGCAGTATGCCAGGGAGCCCATCAAGTCTCCAGTGTAGTTAAGATGGCGGGCCATACCCCAGAATCCTGAAATCAAAAGTTTACTGTAATGTTTAGTTCCACTGGCTGATGTGTAGGCACATTCAATATATTTGGGTTTCTTGCCCCATATTTTACAGTTGCCATCAGTGCGACGAAAGAGATCTTTTTGATGATTGGCCATCCTGAAAATATAGTAGCCCACCAAACCCAGTAGAAGAATTCCAACTGCATAATTGGTAGTAAGCTGGACAGGATGATAGACCAAATACAACCCCTGAGGTAAAAAAAAGAGAATGAAAAACAATTGGTAAACAAACTGTCGGATTTAGTCAGTACTCTTTTCTTTCCTTTCCTTTCCAATTATCTGGGTTCTTGATTAAGTCCCATAGCGTCAACTCTTAACAATCATATAGACTTTATTCCACAATATCTATCCTCATCCACAGAGCAATTTGAAGTGTTGATTTTAACCTTTAGGGTCCTATGAGGCTCAGGACCCTAAAGGACCCTTTTCTCTTATGCACCCATCTAAGCTTTATCATCTAATGAGTGTGTTTTTCAAGATTTCTGACCAAAGGAAATAAAGTGAGATTCTATTAAGGGGTGGTTTATTTCCCTTGTGGTGGCATTCCATTTGTAGAATTTCTGCCACAGAGAGTCTCAACTGTTATTCTTTTAGTGTTAAGTGAAGACCATTTCATTTTCCCAGGATGTTAACTGGCTTTTCAGTTCCAGGCTTTTAGTTTATATGATGTTTTTATTTTGTATTTTGGTATTATCCTACATGTTTGAAGGTTATATTTTTGTGTGTTTTATTGTAAATTGCCCAGAGAGCTTCGGCTATTGGGCAGTTTAAACATTTTAATGAAAAGGAAGTACAGTTGCAATAATAGACAGAACAAAACCTCTGCTCCCCTTCCCTGGCCTTGGTCTCACAGCTGCTAAACAATCCAAAGCTTGAGAGCAAATCTCAGACAGGCCACATCCCTGTGCTTAGTCAACCAGGTTAAGACACGTACAACTCTTTATGCTCATTCACAACCAAATGGGCCCAAGATCACTAACAATATGATGGCTAAATCCAAGACTGAAGCTGGAGGATTGGAAAATTAGACTGGCATCAGATTAACAGACTCCCTTCTAAAACACACCCTCCATAATTTTCCTGCCATAATTACCCTGGCCCCATCACAACTGCAGTACAAAAATAGTGCTTGATTTACAACCACAATTGGGCCCAGAATTTGGGTTATATGTCTTTGCAATAGTAAAGCTAGATGCTCACATGATCAGTTTGCTTCACAATAGCAACCCCAGCTCTCCCAATTGTGATTGTTAAGAGACCTCTTCGGTCATGAAGGTAAAGTGGGTAAGCAACTCCTTTTCATGCATGGAAGGAAACTCCTGTGCTGAGTTAGAAAAATGATGCTCAGATCCCAAAGATTTGAGCTTTGTTTCTCCAGCCCACTGCAGGCCTTCCTCTCCCATCTGTGTGTAAAAGGGAACTACGCCACTGGGCTGGAGAAAGGAAACTTGGACCTTTGGGATCCAAGCTTCTTTTCCCTATGTGTGCTCAATCTGCAGGAATCTTTAGGATCTTTTTTTCGCTGGCCTGTCATATAAACATCGCATTCATTAGTTTTCTGGCTAAAAAGGTAGCAAACACCAGGCAAGTAAGGCTGGAAAGAGACCGGAGCTTTGGAATGGAAGCTTCTTTTCTCCAGGTTGTAAGTAACTTTTCCTGTGTGTATATCAACTTTGAATTGTCATTAAGTGACAGTTGAGATTTATTTATATTTCACATTTCTCAACCGCTCAAAAATTACCTGTGTGTACATTCACATCTCTGCATAATTTCACCCCCCTTGGGCCTATCCAGCAGAAGTGAGCTGACCAATCATGTTGATCTCTGGAACCCTGACTATGGAATCCTTCTCAGCTCCTCTTATTGTACCCCAACTTCCAACTATGAAACCAAAGTCCCAAAGGTGCTTTTTCAAAAGGCAATTGGTCTTTCTTTGTTTTTTCTTAAAAGACGTGTGTCCAGTTGCCTTTTGAAAAAGCACCTTTGGGACAACCATTACCTGAATGTGTGAGAATCTCCATAGGCATGAAACCAAATCTACGCTTGCTAGCCTATGAACTTCCCTCACATTCACAACAATCCCATAGATCCTTTCCCACCCCTATTAAAGAGCCTTGGTGGTGCAGTGGTTAAATGCAGCACTGCAGTCTGCTGACTTGTTCAGCAGGTTGTCAGATCGAATCCCATCAGGCTCAAGGTTGACTCAGCCTTCCATTCTTTCTAAGGTCGGTGAAATGAGGACCCAGATTGTTGGGGGCAATAAGCTGACTCTGTAACTGCTTGGGGAGTGTTGTAAAGCTCTGATAAGCAGTATATAAAATCTGAGGGCTATTGCTATCCATGTTGTAAGCCTCCCAGAATCCTTCGGGAATTGGGCAGCATAAAAATGTAATAAATAAATAAAAATAAAAATATAAAATTAAAATAACCCCATCTGACTGACCTGTTACTCAACTTCAGGGCTGTTTTATTCTGTACTTCAAGCGTCCTGCCTACTATTCTTCCCTGTCTCTCACTCAAATTTGCATCATACTCTGTACTAACGAAGTGCATCTTCCAATCACCAGTGACCACAAGTGACTTTACCAGCAATCTCCAATCTTTATCACCCATGGCAATCCTGACCTGGCAACTCTTTTATAACCATTGCTTGCTTTATCTGCTAGTAGGTTCAGAATTGTGCCAAGCACCCTTTCCCCCAACAACCCTACAAGTGGTCCTCAACTTACAGCTAGTACTTACCAACTGTCTGAAGTTACACTGAAAAAGGGATTTATATCTGAAATTTTGATGACCAGGCATACCCCCTATAATCCCATAATTACATTTTTGGGCACTTGAAAACCGGCTTATAATTATGGCCCTTTGCAGTTCCATGGTCATATGACCATGATTTGTGATGTTTTTGTCAAAAATTGATGTTTATTGCAGTTTCCAGCAAAACATGCAATAGTGAACAATGGATTTGCCTAATGACCACACTGTTCTTTTTACAGCTGCTGCAAAAATGATCATAAAATTGGGCTGATCACATGGATTTATTTATTTATATATTTATTACATTTTTATGCCACCAAACTCCTGAAGGGCTCTGGGCGGCTTAAAACATGGATAGCAATAGCCCTCAGATTTTATATACTGCTTATCAGAGCTTTACAACACTCCCCAAGCAGTTACAGAG
>JANHGC010001550.1:90900-102440 GCA_027560395.1 Boaedon fuliginosus | reverse complement strand
AGCAGTATATAACATCTGAGTGCTATTGCTAACCATGTTGTAAGCCGCCCAGAGTCCTTCGGGAATTGGGCGGCATAGAAATGTAATAAATAAATAAATAAATAAATTATCTGATTTATCTGATGAAACTCTGCAGCCTTCCACTTAGGAGCATAGTGTTCTTTGTGCACGCAACTGCTTATTGAAAGTACAGAGCGGATAGTGGGAAATTCAAGAAATATGCAGATCCTTTACCCAAATACTACTACATAATTTCCATAATTAAAAAGAAAACTTATTTGGTTTATTCTGCTTCTGTACTACTATCTTGTATCATTAGAAAATAAAAGAGATTTATAGGAAACCACAAAGCATGGTTCTTGATGTCTTCCAAGCTAAGCACGGTAATATCTTTCATTATGGTCAGGATTTGAATCAGGAATTAGTTTAGCCAAAATACTGTCTTTCAATTGTTTCTGTTTTGGGTACTATATAGAAAATATTATATTCATACCAAAGAAGTTTACTATTTAAAACAACTAATTACTTACTGAATGATAAATAAAGTTCCTCATGGCCATGGTCCACCCCTCCTTGTTCTATATAAAAGATATTTGTGACTAATTATTTGAAGAATTGTTGGTGTCTTTTAAACTCTGGATATCTAGATTCACTTTTTCATATGCACAGTATACATTTTCTGTATCCTTTTTATGATGATCTGTATTTGGATCAATAAAGTATTTATGGTAGAAAGTACTACTGGATGTAGGAACATTTTGTGGATAAAACTGATAACAGTAGTTTCCAAAAGGTATTCATTTATTTCACAGTTATTTTAGCATCCCTGTAGCTATCACATTGCATTGCAACAAAAGATCAAAGAGTCTTCAACAATAGCATATAGGAAGTGTACGCTATACTTTCAAGGCGCAGCTCTGCAGCAAAAGCATATCCTAAAACGGTGATGGCAAACCTTTTAGGCACAGAGTTCCCAAAGTGTGTGCACACAAGCCCAAACTGCAAGGCACATGGGCGCACGCTCACGTGCCCGCACATTTGTGGCAGAGACCCAAACACCAGCTAGCTGGTAGGGGTCAGGGCATCCCAACACTGGGAGCTCTGCAAGGTGAGATCTTTTTCTTTTGTGAGCTTCTGTTTCATCATTGAGCTTTGTTGTTGACGGAGAGAAATGCCACAGAGAAACGCAGTGGAGCTGTGCTGGGGTGACGGCAGGTGTGCCCACAGAGGGCTCTGCATGCCACCTCTGGCACGCATGCCTTGGATTCACCATCACTGTCCTAAAACATCTTGGGCTTCAAATAGCTGAAATCTGTTTGACAACTTTAATACTGTACTATATGTCGAAAATTTAGTTTGTCTTCCCTCCCCCCACTTCTAATTAGATCTGGAGGACATTTTTCTTTTATAGAAATGCATAAACCTTTTTTTATTTTATTGGATGCCTCATCATTTTTTAGCCAATTAAGGACAAAGGCAACATAACAGTGACAATGAAAAATGAAAAATATTAGCCTTCTACTTGCAGTTTATAGCTGCTATTCCCTTAGCACTGCAGATCTCAAGAATGTATGATTTGCTTGAGCAGTAACTAAAAGTAGAGAGACCTGTGAGCAAGCCTAGGTGTCATAGTTCTCCATCCTAAGGCACCAATGATGTCCTTCTCCCACCACCCCATAATAGGATTTTTATATATTATAATGCAATTGTTGATACAATTGTTGATAAAAATTGCTGATAAAAATAGAATCGCCAACATGATCGCCATCGTCCAATGACAGATATGGCATAAGAAGAAGAAGAAGCCAATAGAAGTAGAGGTGAAGGATTTTTTGTACTTCTTAAAATGTTTTTAAAAAGTACTTTTTAGATGGCTTTGTAACTTTAGATGGCTTTTTAGATGCAAAAAGAAAACAGAAAACTTGATAGTGTTGTAAAATTATTGCCAGTTCCAGCTCAGTTGCTGCCTACCACTGACTGAGCTGTCCCTGTATCCAATCAAAGCAAACACACATACACTCAGTTCAGTTAACAAAAATATAACTTGACGTTTATTAAATAACAACTGACAAAAAGTGGGAAAGAGTAAAGAAAAAGAAATAGAGACATACTTTATCATTGTATAAGAATTTGCATTTTTATCTATCAAAAGACAGAATTTTGCAAAGAACCACTAGTGTAATTAGTACTGACAGTGACCGAGGGGGTGGCCTTCGGTTGTTGCACCTTTTATCCACAAAGCAGTGGCAGACTAAAAATGGAAAGTTAAGACACAAGGAGAGCCATCTTTAGTCTGCACCATTAACAAAACAATTTAGTGGACATATCTACTACCGTATGGATGTATTCAACTATATAGAGCCAATTGTTATACTATTTGTGTTTAATTTTCGGTACAAAATCTGGACATGTTTATCTGCTTCATATAAACTCTGCTGCATGATTTACTTCAGAGTAAACAAACTGGGGGAAGTTATATTAACAGATGTGCTTGCTTATTTTAAAGGATTTTTCTTTCATTGTTGCTCTTTATCAGAATAATGTAGCCCTTGAAACTTTTCCCAATAAAATACTGTCTATCTCCAATGTAAAAATAACAAAATAACCCTTTTGAACTCAAGAGGCTGAAAATGATCTGTTATGCAGTATACAGTAATAGGAATTATCAGAAATTCTGGGGATATGATTGGAAATCAGAAAAACTCCATAAAAGATAATAGCAAGCCATTTCTTATTGTTGTCCAAAAACTGTGCATGCTCACAAAGTCAGAGCAAGAGTCAAAATCAATTTTAAGATGTCATCTTGTCTTCTTTTATCAGAGTTGGTTATAAAAACATGCTCTTGTGCTTACGTTCAGCTTCTCTCCAGAGAGTTTTGGAGAATCCAGCCAGATGATGGTGAAAAAAATAGTTTGGGGATTCCTTTGATCTTTTTGGCAAAAAGCCCAACACTGAAGTGATTAGAGACTGAAGAATATTGGAGTACAACCCCTTGTTTCTAAAGTGCAAGAAAACGTTTCACAGTTAGCAGGTAGTAGGTAGCCGAGGATGCTAAAATGTCCAAGGAATATTTTTACAGTCATCTGCAAGCAGGAGGTATCAGCATCAAAATTAATTCAGATCCTCCTTATTTCTGGAAAAATTATCTACTTAAAGAACAGATTTTGCACATTGTGTTAACTGATATGATTCCTTGAGTTCTGCCTTAGCACAAATGAACCCAATGATTGTGTTTTATGTCACAATCTATTGTTCAGTGTAATAGACAAACCAGTTATGGTTTACTGGAGAAACCATACTCAACTTATTTAATATGATTAATGATCCATTTCAATAATAAACAAATTCTTTCATTTTTTCTTTTTCTTTCTTTTAATGATACCATAGTCTGATTTTTTTGTTGCTCTTAAAATTCTATTTTGGTAATTAATTAAATTACTTGTGTAAAAGAAGATTTAACAACTGGCATTTGTGTTTTTCATTATTTCTTTAAAAACGTATTTACAAGAATATGATTAAACATATGTTATCTTTCCATTAATCAGAAGTCAACAAATTCTTGCTTCTCTCACAACACATCTCTTGCTTCTATTAATATCTAATGAAGCCTGGAATGTAACATCCTTCATACTGTGATATGGCTCATTTTATAACTTTCTACATCACCATGAGCTTCATTAATTCTACTTGCTATGCATACAATCTTTTACACTTCTTATTGTTCAAGAAGCGATCTAAGTATCAGTTCTGCATATTACAGTCTGAAGCTAGGGAAAACCAAAGATTTGAGATTATAGATTTCTACAATCTATCATTGTCTACTCTTATTGGTGTTGAGGGAAGGTGATCCATAATAGGAAAGTTCAAGATTGTTATCCCTTCTATAAGCAGTTCAAAAAATAAAATACCCCAATACTTTTTTACAGGATTTTGGTATTATGTTTATTGAAATTGTATCATATACCATTAAGAGGGATAAATTAGAAATTACTGGACCTCATTGCCAAGCCTTTAGTACATATACCTAGAGAAATTGTTCCTCAAAACTTTAGTAATCTTGAAACCAATCTAGAAGAAAGGAAAAAAGATAATTTCAGGGCCTACTTTGGGCTGATGGTGTCCTAGGTTCTTTTCCGACCCCACCTTATACAAATGCAGATTAACAGTTGGCAGGGACCTTCTAGGTCATCTAGTCCAACCCCCTGCCCAAGCAGGAGACCCTACATTACTTCTGACAAATGGCTGTCCAGTCTCTTCTTGAAAGCCTCCAGTGATGAAGCTCCCACAACTTCCAAAGGCAACTTCTGTTCCATGTGTTGATTGTTCTGTCAGAAAATTTCTCCTTATTTCCAGGTTGAATCTCTCCTTGTTCAGTTTCCATCCATTGTTCAATGTCTGGCCTTCAGGTGCTTTGAAAAACAGCTTGACCCCCTCCTCTCTGTGGAAGCCCCTCAAATATTGGAACACTGCTATCCTGTCTCCCATGGTCCTTCTCTTCACTAGACTAGCCATGCCCATGTTCCTGTAATTGACCATCGTATGTTTTAGCCTCCAGTCCTCTCATCATCTTGGTTGCTCTTCTCTGCACTTTTTCTAGAGTCTCAACATCTTTTTTATAGTGTAGTGACCAAAGCTGGATGCAGTATTCTAGGTGTAATCTTACTAAGTCTGATTGTATCCCTTTGTTAATGCAGTTTAGGATTGCATTGTCTTCGATTTTAATCAATATATTTTGATATTAGTGTACACTGCAGTTTCAACTCAATTTGTTCCAGCTTCTTGTCAAAAGATCCCATTTGGGCCAAACTGGCATACTTGGAAAATGTTTCTCAAAAATATGGATTCCTTACCTGCACTATTTATTATTTATTTTATTTATATAGCTACCCAACTTACAATAGCAACTCCAGGCAGGTTATATATAGTTAAAAGCATTACAAAAAAGATACCTCCCAAAAATAATCAAGGTTAATTATAGCATATTCAAAACATTTCATTTCTACATAGGTTCATCCAACCAAAGGCCCAATAGCCAGGGGGAAAGGCAAACTTTCAGGGCCTTAGAGTTGGAGTCTGCTATCAGCCTTAACAAATAGACCATACATGACCAGAGTAGCTATTTTTTTATTAGTGACATATGCATTATCTAAATTTGGCAAAAAAGTAAATAAATGTGCTTTATTGTAAAGCTGCATTAATAGAATCTTGCAATCCTGAAAATACAATTCTCCTGCCATCACCTTTACACTCTGAGAACATAGGGGGCCGCCTGATGAGCCTCTTGCTCCATGCACAACCCATGCAGCTGTCAGCTATGCTGTCTTAGAAGCCCCTAGGAAGCATCTCTTTGACCTATCTGCCGATGTCATTCCCACATACTATCACATTACCCAGTTTGGAAGGAATGGTGTTGAATGCTGTATTCAAGCTTTAATTATTGCTGGAATATACAGGCTATTTCTTGATCGGTAAAAAGTTTGTGTGCTCAGAGCTGATTTCTAAACAATTTGAAAAGATAAGTTTTCTGAAAAACAAAAAAAGGATATTCAAATACTTTACTCTGTTCCAATTTGTGCCCTATATCAGATAGGATAGCTTAGTTTGCTAATTGTCTAAACTGAGTATGTATCCAAATCATCACACTGGAGCAACCCCTCTGATTTCCACTGATTGCCTATTCAACAATTTCGCAGGTCTACTCTGAGGAAATCTTTGTAAAATACACATTACATTTTGTGTCCTTAATTACTATGCTGTATGTGTATATGAATGTGCAACATTTTAAGTGGATATTTTTCTATTTGGAGATAGAATGTTACAGAGCAGAAAATTCCAAGAAAGTTTTAATTTACAAAGAACGGACATCCATATAAAAGATGAGTTACAAAAAAGGGTTTGAATGCCTAAAGGAATAACATTTGTGGCTTTGAAAATCATGACATTTCTTTACATTTATCAAGAACTATCCCCCCCCACTTTTCTGAGTAAGACTAAAATTCTACAGTAAGTACAAAAAAGACAAACGGAAGTAAGAAAATGTGAATAAAAGCAGGAATGTATTTTTACAAGTTCTGTGTGTATATTCTTATACCAAATTAAAATAATGTATGACCAGAATAGCAAAATAAAAAATTCAGCTTATGGATGACTGAAATTTTCCCCGTCTTAATGAAACGTTCATGTATTGATTAAATTTCCATTGGAGTAGATATGATTGTGTATGTGCAAAACAATGTCTTCTCTCTGCCCACCCCCACCCACCCCAGCTTTTTAAGAAGACAATCTAAAAGTAATTTCACAATTTCTGCTACCAAAGTAAATGTGTTTTTTAACGTTATTCTAAGGAATTAATACATATACAATTAATTTTTGTAGTCAATTTATATACAGGATAACAATTTACACCAGCTGTTCATACAGATTAAGAATATGGTGAGGCTAATATTAAAATTCAGATATGTGTGGTGAAATTTGTCAGCCACCACAAAAACAAGTTGTTCTCAGAAGGACTCAGTTTTTATCTTTTCTATCTTTTTAACTTTTCAGCATTCCTTATTATTCACAAAAATGGCAGTTATCGTTCTTATAATATCTCATTCTGATTTCAATAAACTCCACAAATCAGCAAGACATTTAAATATGTTCTTGGCACCAACTTAGGGAAAGCACTCCAAAACAAAATAATGAATGTACTTCAGAACTGATTTGGAACATAAAGAGAAAGCTGGTCCAAAGAGCCTGAGTCTAAAAGACAAAATACTTCCTCCCCTCACCTGTTAATTACAGAAAAACTGCACTCTTGCTGTACAAAATGCTGTGGATGTATTTTCTCCTTTAATCAGAAATGTCAGAAATCCTGTTTGGAAATACATTTAACATCAATGTGCCAAACTAATAGATGGAGAATAAAATTTCACAGATTCTTGACTGCCAAAAATCCTATCCTGCTTTACTATGAGTGAGGAGACCTAGAAGAGGCATTAGGAAGTTGATAAGTGTTATCATAAAATGGACAAAACAGTCTCACCAAGGTCCAATCAAATGAAAGAGAGCACAAAGATGAAGCAAAAAAACCCTCCATAAAGTATCATACGACTGTCATAAAAGAGAACCAAACAAGGAAAAGTGGTTTCTTCTTGAGAGATGATAAATAAATCCATTTTGATTATCTCTGCATTGAAAAGAGTTAAAATAAATAAAAATTATTTGACTAGTCAGAGAATCAAGGTATTATTTAACCACATTCTGAGTTAGTATGGCTGCAACCTTGCTACACTTACACTCATCTAAGAGTAAGCCTCATTAAATTCTGTAGGATCTATTTCTGATAACAGGATAGCAATAGTGTGGTAAAAGGGACTAATATTAAATGGAGAAATGATTTATATGACCAGAGAATTTGTGAGATTTTATAAGAAGTATTTTCTTAAGAAATAAGCATGAAAGGCTGAACATGTTATGGATTGTCTGTCATTATTACTATTAATTTAAAAGGAATATAGAAATAATTACTGGTATATCATTTTAGAATAGTTTTGTCAATATAAAGGAGACAGCATACAGGAAAACCTTAGTACAGGAATTTTATAGATTTGGTTTCCTGTTCTGAAATTCTGAAGCCAGCCCATAATAATTGGTTTCCATTTCCCTAATATATGAAAAAAGAAAAAAAAAATCAGTGTTGTGCAACTGATGTTTTGATCTGCAGATCAAACAGTTAATTTGCTTTGAATTGTGAAATGTTTCAGATTTTCTTCTCCAGTTTTTTTTAAAGGTGGTGTGTGGGCATAAGAAAAAAAAAGCCAAGAGAACTGATACACTAATTGTGGTTTTCACCTGCTGTGAATCTAATTGAATACAATGCCTTTTTTGTTACTGAAGGAGAAAGGAGATTATGCAATGTATCAGAATCTCAGACCCCTTTTTTCATGTACTTCATTCCTTACTACAATACAAGGGAAAGAACATAGATTTTTAAAGAGAACTTTAATCTATAGTTAAGATAGGGTTGGAGCTCCTCTGGTTATGTTTTTTAAAGCAAACTCTTGGTTTGAATACTTCCGACAGTATCTGCTTCTTCTAATTTCAGGAATGAACATTTTATTTGTTTGTCTATTCATTTCAATTTATTTGTTGCCTACTCAATGTTGTAGCTAACATTAAACAGACAATTTATCCTTAACAAATAAGTTATTTGAAGGTGTTGGAAGAAATATCCATCTGGTTCAGCTCTGTCAGGGCTGCCTCTGTTCAGTTCCTAGGAAAGAAATATCCTTGCTCCATAGATTTAGAGAAAAATACTTTTACTAGGAACAAACTGAATGTAAACAGTTTCAAGCAAGCTCTGAGGCACAGAGCCAGAATAGCATTTTCTATGGAAAGTCTGGAGGAGTTTAGCACCTGGACATGTTTAGCATCCACCTATTCGGACTGCGCAGGGGGAAAATGTTTTTAAAAAATGAGATATTGGACCCTTTCTCCAGGGGTGGGCTGCTACCGGTTTGCCCCGGTTCATGCAAACTGGTAGCTAATTTTGTATTCTTAGATGGTTGGGTGGACTGTACGTATTTTGTGGAGAGGTAAACTCTGTCACCTACTTGAAAAACTTTTGTCTTCACATGTTTTGGTCAGCTTGTTTCTTATGTGCCTGACGCGCCTCCTCCAGTGCCTTATGGGGAACTGGCCAAGTGTTCTGCAGTTAGACTATCCACTCTGCTAAGGAGGGTACATGTGGTTTCTCTTGAGGCAGCTCTGGCATAACTACAAAGTCCTGACCGGAGGCCAACTTAAATGGGGTGAACCCCATGCTACTATGTCCAGAATTGTTATATGCTACCTGTGGGAAAGGCAAAAGGTCAACCCACCTGTCCTGTTGGTAATTAATGTAGCACCTGAAGTACTGTTCTAGAACTGCATTAGTTCTCTTACAAGCCCCATTAGTTTGGGGGTGATGGGAGGAGCTTAAGCCCCAGGCAGTTCCCAACAGCTTCAAGAATTCCCAACAAAACTGCGATGTAAATTGCATTCCTCTATCAGAAATAATGCACTCCGGTGCACTATACAACCTATATACGTGTTGTACAAAGAGTTTAGCTAATGTCTTTGTGGAGGAAATTTTGGGACAGGGAACAAAGTGCACCTGTTTTGAAAAGAAATATTTAACAACACAAATAACAGTGTACCCCCCACTTTCACACAATTCTACAATAAAGTCCAGAGATCTTTCTTTCCAGGTGCCTGGGGGTTAGCCACAGTCTGTAAAAGTCCTGTGGATTTCCCCGGTCTCTTTCCTGCAGCACAAACTGGACAGCTGGCCACATAGTTTTCAATGTCTTTCTCCAAAGAAGGCCACCAAAACTGCCTCTTAACTAAGTGCAGGGTTTTTATGAATCCAAAATGTCCTGCTGACTTAGAGTCATGGGCGCCTTTTAATATGGTATCTCTCAAGCTTGAGGGCACGTATAATTTGGCCCTGACCCAAGCCAGTCCATCAGGCATGGTGCATTCATCTTTTTTTTTAAAAAAATATTTTATTATTTAAAAAGAAAAAAATATATACGATTTATACTTTCAGTAATAATGTTTGGTGTTTGCATATTTCTACGTATTTACAAATTTAATTGTCATAACATTTATCATAAAATATATTTTCATATTTTACTTCCCTCCCTCACATCAGTCTTCTTATCTTCTTTATCTTTCCTCTATCCAATCATACCATTTATTCCATATTTTGTAATATTCTGTTTCCCTTTATCCTTGAGTAACATTGTTAATCTGTCTAATTCTGCACATTCCATTATTTTTCTTATAAAGATTTTCCTCTGCTGGCATGTCACAATTTTTCCAATTTTGAGCATATAGGGGTCTGGCTGCCGTTGTAATGTGAATTATTATATGCTTTTCCTCTTTCTTGTATCCATTCGGATACAAGATTTCTGGTTTTCTATCTATTTGCTTATCTAGAATATTTTGTAGCCGTTTCTTAATTATTTCCCAGTATTTTTTTACCATTGGGCAGGTCCACCACATATGGTAAAAAGATCCTGTTATGTGGTTACATTTCCAGCAGTTTGCTGGCAATTGCAACAATCTTTGCAAGGCTGGCAGGCGGTAAATACCATCTATAAAGTATCTTGTACATATTTTCTCTATATGTTGTTGCCATAGTTCGTTTGTAATTTTTCCCCAAATTGTCTGCCACTTCTCAAAGTCAATCTCATACCCGAAGTTTCTTGCCCAAGCTGTTATTTTCTCTTTTACTGGTCCCTGTCCCATTTTTAAATTTAGCAAAAATTTGTAGTTTCTTTTTATCGTATTTTCTTCTTTCCCTAATTTAATTTTATATAGTTCCTGTAGTTCTCTTTGCACCCCATACAATTCCACATCTTTTTTGTGTCACTTTTTTATTTGAGCATATGCCCACCAGTCTAATTCCCAACTCGTTTTGATTTTAATTCTCCCTTTTCATTCAGAATGTCTTTATAGGTTAATTTTTTGCTTGGGTCAAGAGCATTCAGGTAAATTAGTGCTTCTGTAATAGACAGCCAACATGATATTTTTAAATACGTTTTCTGTTTTATTTTCTCCCAAATTTCTAATAAAGATCTTCTTATGCAGTGTCCCTGTGTTTTATTCACTTTCCATAAAAAGGCAAGCCAGTCTAGCTGCAAATCATGTCCCTCAATTGTCAGGATTCTTATATTTTTCAAGGTTACCCAATCTTTAAGCCAAGTTATCTCAGATGCCTGGTAGTATGTTTCCCACTCCAGTAGTCTTAATCCTCCTCTTTGTTTAATTTCTTGCATCAATTTTAATCTAATCCTTGGTCTTTTCTCCTGCCATATAAATTTTGTTATTAATTTGTCCAAATCTCCCAAAAAAAAGTTTTGTTTAATTTTATCAATATTGTCTGAAATAAAAATATAAGTTTTGGCAGGATATTCATTTAAATTTCTGCGATTTTACCCATCAACGATAGTTGTAGGTTTTCCCATCTTTCCAAATCTGTTTTTATTTGTTGCAGTAGTTTTATGTAATTATCTTGTTTAATGGAGGAACATCTTGATGTCAACCATATTCCCAAATATTTAATTTGTTGTTTGTAAACCCATTTTTTCCTCTAATTTCTTTTCTAATATGGTTGACATATTTTTGGTTAATATTTATTTTTCCTTATTTATTTTTAGTCCCATGACTCTTCCAAATTCCTCAATTTTATTTAGTAGATTCGGTCCCGTTTGTAATGAGTCTTCCAGGATACAGTGCATCCAGAAAGTATTCACAACGCATGACTTTTTCCACATTTTGTTATGTTACAGCCTTATTCCAAAGTGGACTACATTCATTTTGTTCCCCAGAATTCTACATACAACACCCCATAATGACAAAGTGCCAAAAGTGTACTTGAGGATTTGGCAAATGTATTAAAAATACAAACACTGAAGTATCCCATGTATACAGTAAGTATTCACAGCCTTTGCCATGAAGCTAAATATTGAGCTCAGGTGCATCCTGTTTCCCCTGATCATCCTTGAGAT
>JANHGC010001550.1:38814-52819 GCA_027560395.1 Boaedon fuliginosus | reverse complement strand
AAATAAGTGGAATTTGAAGAGTAGGAGGAGATCAAGGAGCAGGATGAGGATGAGAAAGTAGAAGAAGGAGAGGAGGACAGGAGGAAAAGAGCAAGGAGGAGAAAGGAAAAGGAAGAAGAGGAGAAAGGAGGAGAAGAGAGGAGGAGGAAAAAAGATGGGAAGGACAGGAGAACAAGAAGAAGAGGTGGCGGAGAGAAGGAGGAAGAAGAAGGAGAAAGGAGAGGAGGAGAGAAGGAGGAACAGGAAGAAGAGGACAGGAGGAGGAGAGTGAGGAGGAGAAAGAGGAAGCGGAAAAAGAAAGGAAGGAGAAGGAGAGGAGGAGCAGAGCGAGGAGGAGGAGATGGAGATAATGAGGAAGAGGAAAAAGAGGAGGAGGAGGAAGAGAAGAAGGACCCCCTCCCCACCATTCTAGCATGCAATCCCGAAAGTTCCCATGTTGTCAGAAATGGTATAGGGTCTTCTGTTGGTGCTGGGGGGTTGCACTAGATGACCCACAAAGCCCCTTGCAACTCTGTTCATCGGTGCCTCCTTAACATTGTGGGGAGGGTGCAGAGGGAGGGGGTCAAAGAAGCGCCAAAGCCAGCCGGCACCCAAGACACCTCCTCCGCCTCCAAAGTGACCTTTTCAGCCCCACCCAAGAAGGCTGGGGTTGCAGCGCTGGTTTTCCCCACGAGCGCACTCAACCAACCAGCCTCCTGCTCACAAGCCAATCGCCACCGATCACCGCCGCTGCCCTCCTGCAACCACTGCTCTTGCAGCCAAAGCAGGAAGCAGTCGAGTGGATGGGGGGGGGGGGGTTGCCGCTGCCCCAACTCACATAGTGCTTGAGCTTCTCGGGTGCTGACTTGATCAGCCAGCCAGTGCAGACGATGTGCCTTGTCCTCATCTTCGTCTGCCTCCAACCCCTGGGGCCACACCATCCGACCTGCAGCCACAGAGGCGGTGGCGCTTCCCCACACTTGATGCAGACCAGAGCACCAATCACCACTGACCGCTGCTACTGCTTTCCTGCTACCGCTGCTCTTGCAGCCAAGGCAGGAAGCCATGGCATTGAGCGGAGACCCCCATAGCTGCGAGTCCAAGGCCAGCTGTCAGGGCATGTGATGTCAGGCTAGGCCCAGCCCCGTCAGCAAACCCATGGACATGTGAAAGGGCCGGGGCTCACCTCGCCTCACCTCGCCTGCTGATCTCAGCCAGCGACGGAGTGGCAGGTGGGACAGCGCGGTAGCTATGGTTTGTGGGAGCATCCTCCATGAGGCAAGGCAAGCCCCAGCTCTTTCACCCGTAACTTTATTGACGGGGCTGGGCCTGGCCCGGCATAATGTGCCCCAATGGCCAGCCTTGGGCTTGCAGCTGTGTCAGCTCAATGCCGCGGCTTCCTGCCTCAGCTGCAAGAGCGGCGGTAGGGCGGCGGGGCAATCGGTTGTGATTGGCGCTCCGGTCCACATTGGGTGTGGGCAAGTGCCGCCGCCTCTGTGGCTGCAGGTTGGGTGGCACAGCCCCGCGGGCTGGAAATGGACGAAGATGAGCGCGGGGCACGTCTGCACTGGCTGGCTGATCAAGTCGCCCGCCCCCCCCGAGAAGCTTAAATGCTATGTGAGTTGGGGCAGGGGCGACCCCCCCCCACACCAATCCCCAGTCTGGTCTCCTTGCCTTGCAAAGGCTCTGCTTCCCCCTCCCCGAGGAAGGGCTGGCGGAGACAGTTCCTCCTGGGCAAGGCCATTCCACGTGGATAATACTAAGACCTCCCCGAAAGTAAGGCCAAGCCCTTATTTTGGTCTTCAAAAAAGTATAAGGCAGGGTCTTATTTTCAGGGAAGCACGGTCGTTGTGATAATAACTACATATCATAAGGAACTATATATACGTAGACATTTTGTGAATTTTAAAATATAATATCTTTACATCATTATTTATATTAAGATTTTGCCATGGTGTCACTAATGACACTAAGACTCCCATAAGTGATAACATTGGCATGGATGGTTATAAAATTAGGGTAATTTAATCTAGCAATTTAAATCTTGGTTTAAAAGTACTGAGGGAATCCAGGTACTGTGTTTCTCCGAAAATGCGATCTCCCTGAAAACGAGTCCTAGCCTGATTTTTTGGGGTGGGTCTAATATAAGCCCTTCCATGGTCACCTCATGGAGGTTCGATCCCTTAATTGCAGCCCAATGGATCAACTGAGCCAGCAAAAGCCAGGAGCTGCCTCTCATTCTGTCTCTCAGGGTGCCTGTAGGTGTTTCCGGCACCCTCTTACCAGCCCCACCCCTGCCCGCAGCACCCGGCAATCTCGCAGCTGAGGGTGGCTCTGGAGCAGGCGCCGACACGATTTGCATTCTCCCAGACCTGGAGCCTGGGTTTTTCTCAGGTTGTTGCTACAACGAGGCTGCTGGGCCTGTTTCACCTGCTGCTTCTGGTCTCGCCCTCCTGGCTGCGCTGCTCTCAGCAGCCCTGCTGGGCTGCTTCTGCCTGGGGCAACTTGACCCAGATCTTCAGAACACCTCCCCTGCGGCGGCTTGCAAGGGCCACCTTTGCCAGCAGTCACACTGCCCTGCGTGAGCTCCATGGTGGTCCTGCAGCGGGATGGAGGAGGAAGGGGGAGATTGTCCCTTCTTTGCACCCCAAAACCCCATCTTCCCTGGCCGCTGAGCCTCCAGCCTGCACTCCTCTCGCTGGAGCAAGTTGCGCAGCGCAATGTTACCCACAGAGGCCTCCCAGTGCAATGGTTTGCTGCAGCTTCAGAGCAAACCTCTGCCTTCCCTGCACAGGATTACAAGGCTGGAGTCTTCGGAGGGACCATTTTTGGGATGTGCGTCTCCCCAAGGAAAGGACGATCAGCAGGAAAATGGGGAGTTCTGGGAGTTGAAATCCACAAGTCTTAAAGTGGCCAAGCAACTGCCTATGCTGTTGCTGGCCTCTCCTGGGCTCTTCACTCTCCACTGCTGGGCTGCTCCTGCCTGGTACGGGATAACTTGTCCCAGATCGAAAACCTCTGGAGCACCACCAGCCTGCCAGGGCCCCTTCGCGAGCAACCACCAGTGGAGCCATGCTGCTGTGCCACCTCACCTGCCACTGCCTTTGGGCTGCTGAATGCCAGCCTGCACGCCTACTCGGTGGTGGGTGAAATGTCATAGGCAGCATGGCTCCACTGGCCATTCGTGAAGGGACCCTGGCAGGCCGGCGGTGCTCCAGAGGTTTTCAATAGGGATGACTCACCCCACACCAGGCAGGAGCAGCCCAGCAGGGCAGCCAAGAGCAGCGGTGCCAGGAGGGCAAAGTGCCCCTGCGAGGCCAGTGGTAGCATGGGCAGCTGCGGACAGCACAGCACCCGGCAAGGCTAAGAACTGTCCCAGCAGTCAGAGCGGGTGGAGGCTGGGGCGTGCAAGAGTTTGGCCCATTGCAGCCGCGGGCAAGCAGACAGTGGGATGGAGAGGGTGGGGCCAGCGGTAGCTGTATTCCCACTCCCATCGGCCCCCGCACTCGCCTCCTGCATGTCAAAAAATAAGACCTCCCCACAAATAAACCCAAGTGCTTATTTTCAAACCTAAAAGAAAATAAGACCGGGTCTTATTTTGGGGGGACATGGTGCTTCTCGGGTTGCAATCACTATAGTTACAGCTGGTACCTTTGGAACCAGTTCCCCATGGAGATCAGGACCATCCCCACCTTGTCGGCCTTCCGTAAAGCCACAAAGACCTGGCTTTGTCAGTCGGCCTGGAATTGATGTATTGAATGTTGAATTAAATATTTTATATTGTACAATATTGTATTTTAAACTGTTGTTAGCCACCTTGAGTTCCCCCTGACCGGGGAAGAGAGGTGGGGTATAAATCTAAATAAATACATAAATACATAAATACAGTGGCATTGAACGAGTAGTACTTACGACTGGTCCTCCAAATTCTGGCCATTGTAGCACACACAGAGTCACATCAAGTTTGGGTTCACACTTAGAGCCACTGCAGCATCCCCCAATTGTCATTTGCACCATTTCCTGTCAGCCTCCACAAGCAAAGTGAATGGGCAAACTGGTAGGGAAAGTCACAAGTTACTCCAGTAAGTTACTTCTGCTGTGTTTTCTCCCAAGTAGCCTCCCAGAGCAGGTGTCCCAAAACTTGGCAACTTTAAGACTTGTGGACTTCAAGTCCCAGAATTCTCCAGCCAGCTATGCTTTTTCTCCCAAGTAGCCTCCTAGAGGTTACAGTATCAAGCATCTTCCTCAAATCATCCTGCTTGCACTTTGTAGCAACCACCCACAACCCTGCTGACCTGCCTGCAGCCCTCCATTCCCCATAAAACCTTCCCAAGACCTCCATCTGCTCATTCTCCAAAGAGCTGGCCACCGACAACCTATTTATACCACCCACAGCCCAGGCTGGCTTCCCTGCCCATGTGGGCTGGAGGTTGTGCCACATTGCTTAGCAATGGAAATTCAAGACCCAATTGGCGTTGTAACCTGAGGACTACCTATAAGTATTAATATGATGGGAAGAATGCATTTTAATATATAAATTGATGGACAAAATATTGAAAATAGTCATTTTCAATTTGATAAGGAGACTATTAACCGATCTTTTCCAGTTTGTGGCTCTTTGAATTCTTTGCTTCTACATTGAGAATTGATTTTTTTTATTATTATTTTTTGGATCTGGAGACAAAAGCTGTCTTTCTAAAGGACATACATTCTTTTATTAGATGATACTGTCGGTAAGGAGGAACTGTAGAATATACTTTTAATTCATCTTTTTTTGCAATTTATGAATGCACCTCTGATAAATGTAAGGGATGGAAAGGTGGGGGAAATTTAAAAGAATTGTGAATGGGCTTTTGGTTGGCTGCATTTATATGTTTAGTTAAAATTAATGTGCCAGCTTACTTGCTTTCTGTTCTTGATTCTCTCTGCTAGCCTGAGGAGATGACAAGATTGAGAAGCATGAATAGGCAGCTCCAGATAAATGTAGACTGTACTCAGAAAGAAATTGACCTCCTTCAGTCTAGAGGTAGATATTTTCAATGATTTTCTGTATCTGAAATGCATTGGCTTGGAGCTTTATGTAAGAATTTAAGAGATTTTATGAATATTATTGTTTTTTCTTATCATAGTCATAGAAAGAAAGATAACCAGATCTATTTTCTTTTTAATAGATGTATTGTTTTGATACTTTAATTAAAATGTATTTGGAAATACCGATTCTGGCTGTATCATTTAAGTGACAAAATTTGCAAGCATTCTTTATCATATACTGGCAGCTTCCAGAATAGCAAGGCTATATGACTTTAAGATCGTCGCCGCCTCGAGTTCCCCATCGCCGCCTCGAGTTCCCCATTGGGGAAGAGAGGCGGGATATAAATCAAATAAATAAATAAAAGATGTTGTTTGCTTCATTTCAGTATCGTTTCATGTCAAAAGCACACTTAACCAGTAGCGTCTTTTACCTTTTAAACATTTGTCCTGTACAAAGTACATTATTTTCTGCTTTTTATTAATAGGAAATTTTGACCTGAAAGCCATGAATAATTTTTATGATAATATAGAGCCTGGTCCTGTCGTGCCACCAAAGCCATGTAAAAAAGGTGAGTCACTACACAAATGTTCAAGATGTAGTTTGTGGAATTTTTTTTTGCAAAGGGATTCTTACATTAGAAGGAAGAAAATTAGATGCATATGCTTATTTTGGCCACAACAGAGAAGGCACACCTCCTAGGTCCCACAAGATGAGAGCAGCTAATGGGAGGAACCTAGAGTGCACCCATTCTGCTGGAATATACTAAGCAGAAATAACTATAGACAAGCAATCTTTTTGTTATCCAGATGCTACAATTCTGGCATCAATCCCTATGCCATATATGGCTTTATAGGTCCTCTGCCTCACACATGCTATTTCTCTTGTTATATTTGAGTAGAAGTTATAGAAATAGTAGTTTACAGAGGTATAAATATTGTTGCCATGTGGCCATATTGTACAAACTATGATCCTTGGAGAAAAAACAATGCAGTTTAAAATATATTAAATATAATTGCTATAAGTCAGTTTGCTGATTATATTCAAATGAATGGAGATTGTACATTATATATAATTTAAGGTAATTGTGCATGTATAAATATTGAATAGTTCACCCTTCTGTAGAAGATAGAGGCATTTATACATGATTTTCCATGCATTATTTTGTGTAGTATTGTTAAAATAATTAATTAGGGTAAAATATGGGAAATACTTTGTTAGAGTGTAAAATAAATGTTTAATCAAAATTATCCTAAAGACATGGTAATTAATATAAGTCAATAACATGTCAGAGTAGTGTTCTGGACTATTTTTGATAGGTAAAATAACTGTGCTCCCAATAGTTATTACGTGGCTAAAGTAAGAATGTGCCATACCCACATTAATAAATTGTTTGAAGTCAACACATTATTTCTTAGAGACAGTTCTAGTATGGGATGGTAAAATACATCTTAGTAATTTTTTCTTGTTACAGTGATGTCGAAAGTCAGTCTGGTAGATCTCATACTATCTACATCAAATGACAAAATTTGGCCAAAAAGAATATACATAACTCAGATAACTTACTATATTTTTACCAGAGATAAAAATCATGTGGAGAACAGAATTTATTTTCAAAATATTGCACTTGATATGTAGTTAAAGTGTAGTACTGGAGACCAAGATTCTAGTTCACCTTCTGGTATAGAAAATTGAGACCAATCTCTCTCATATCAACAATGATTACTGTAGAGAAAACAAACAGTGTGCTTATACATGAATGCCAAATAAAATATTAATACTAATGTTATTATTGACCTATGATGTTTATATATATTGTATTTTATAAGAAAAATGATTCTTTGTAGACCATCAAAATAGTTCCAAGCAAGTTCTGCGATCCCAGCCAAGAGATGAAGACTTTGAAGGAGCTCCATGGAATTGTGACAGCTGTACATTCTTGAATCACCCAGCACTGAATCGTTGTGAGCAATGTGAAATGCCGCGGTATGCCTGAATTGATCAAGGTCTACTTTGTATTAAGGTGGACTTTTGAAATCTCAGCCATAGATGAAAATTTGGGGGATCTTTCAGTTCTCAACCAGGTCATTTTCAATTTTTGAGAGAAAAATCTCCTTTTCATTAATGCTGCACTAAAGATTAGCTTATGGATACATACTCTTATCCCATGGTGGTAAGAAAGTTTGGAAGGATATTCTGAATCCAAGATGGATTTTCTTTGAAGAATGTATGCAGGAAAACAAGTGATTGCTGATGTTCTAGCCCCCATAATTACATTTACTTGTTAGTAGTCCTTACATATATTTTTATAAGCATTGAACAATTACTTTGTGAAGTGTTACAGGTATGCAGACAAACTGTGAAGAACCAGAGCTGATCTGGCCAGAGCAAGCTGGAAAACAAGAGCTCCTAAGTTTCCAGATTGTAAACTACTGAAAAAGGGGGAATCAAAGAACAGAAAAGGATAATCTGAAATGCTGCTTTTTCAGGGTAAATTAAGTCTACACCATTGCTGTTTTGATATTGTGAATCATGGTGGAGGGAGAAGTACTGTACAATCTTATTTATAAACTACAATCAGAAGTGATTTTACAATCCCTTTTGCTTGTATAGCATTCACCAAGTCATGTTCACACTGGTAATTAAATAATTATACCACATTACACAGGAAAAATAGTGCTGCATACTTCCATTAGGACTTTGAGTTTTTTTTTTTCAAAATACTTTATTAAATGTTTTTGTTTAAAAAGAACAAAAGGAAATAAAATTCACATATTTAGTGTAACAAATTGTTACACTAAATAAGGACTTTGAGTTTTAAAGCAAAAAAGTAAAGTATGCTTTTATAAATTATGTTCCCTTGAAACTGCTTGACAGTGGAGCAGATATAAACCAAACACAGAACTGTTCCAAATTCTTTTTGGAAAACTTGAGTTCAGCCCTTGATAGTATAAGAAATGTTTGCACCCTCTTTCTTAGGCCTTTCAGCTTTCACTTATGTGAAGAATTCATGATGTTTACAGCACAGAAGGTACTTTGTGCCCTTATTCTGATTAGGCTGAAAACCACTAATCAATATGAGCTCTCCAATAAAGTGTATTTGCACATTGTCAGTAAACTAACTTGTATTAATTAGTATGAGAAGTGGTTTTTGAAATGTTGCACATTGCATTTTGGTGTGATCCTTGGTTAGTTAAAGGGTAGAGAATCCAGAAATTGAATTGTACTAATATCTGTATGAATATGCTAATCATGAATAGGATATTTTATTTGTGAGTGCTTAAGGATATGGAAATAAAGCAGTCTTTTGAGTTTGAAGTTGAGTCAAAAATAAAATTGTTTATGAGTAATCAGAACTCCTTTTTCACACTGATGAATCACTAGGACAGTAAATTTTACTTCTTACCCACTTATTACTCTGGATTTTGCAGGGATTGCAAAATGGAGAATCATATTTGTACATATCTTACTCTTATCTGTTGGTATTATATATGATATAATTTATGTTCAAATTGGAATGTATTGAATGCAATGGATGTTAGTCCATAAAATTCGTATAGAAGCTATATGGAATCAAGCTTGATTCAATCAATCAGATAGAACAATTAAATTAGCGCTCATATTAAGATTTTTTTTAAACTGACTTTTACACTATGACAAATATGACTCTGAGAGGTTAAAAAGGGAACTTGTAAGAATTCTTTATCCCTACTTAAGAGTAAAATTATGAAATTATTTTCTTTTACCTAGAGAAAAAAATAAGATGTGAAGATACAAAGACTTTCATGTAAAGTATTCTTTTTTAACTTACCTATTAAATCACATTAGTATTGCTCCTTAGTCACAACTTGATGATCTTTTTAAAACAACCTTCTGCTTGGCACTTAGTCAACTGCTACTACAGGAAAGGGAATTGTACTCATTGAGTTCAGAATGTAAATAGCTTGGAGGTATACAGGATTTTAGTTGGCGAGGAGATACTTACAGGTATTGTATGAAAGTTAGGCTAAATTTGCCTTAAGAGATTTTTTGGGGGGGAATTGGAAAGCACCATCAAAATTTCTATAGAGTTTTGATTAATGAACACTTATAGGAACTTAAGGTTTCCTTATCTGATATCATGAGCAAGGAGTTCTTTGGACATGCTGTGTGAATTCAGTATATTTGTATAAAGCCCACACTAGATTGTGGGTTTAATATAATGTTCAGCGATTTACTCATACTTTCACTACTGAAATAGGAGTCAAAACAGTTTGTAGTGGGAAAGATAAGAGTGTAATTTCAGTGTGCAAAAGAATCCTTTTACCAGTTTACTTGTAAATGTCCTTTCACGTTTTACAATGTGACACGAGCAATGAAATTAATTTTAATACGTAAGTAGCTTATTTGAATCTACTCATGTCTTTGTGGAAAGTACCCAGAAATAAGTGAATTCAGGCAAAATGGATTTTGGTTATGCCAAAATAATTGCTGATTGTCTACAAGGTTGCATTAAACTCTAGACTCCTTATGTTTAATACCCAAAATGGACTGCATGCATACAAATTCAGAATGTGCTTGTCTGTGTGGTGGGATTCTGAGGCCATCATGGATTTTTAAAATGCACTACTTTTTCATGATAACTGATTTACCCATAGGTCTTGGATGAATCTGTTTACTAGAAAATTCCAAGAATACCTTCTAATTCCCCAAAACCTTTTCTTTATACATGTCTTTTGTATTTAATGTTATTAAAATGTATCCTTTCACATATACAAAGATCCCCCCATTTTAATGGATAGAATAGCTGATAGCAAGCCAAAATTAAATCCTGTACTTGATTATTTGATGAAACTATCAAGTTAGCATGTTTGTGTAGGAAGAGAGGGCTAAGAAGAAGAGAGACACTGTTTTGTAAACTCTAATGGAGATGTGTGTTCCTCTGTGATATGTATTTTTCCTTATGGCAGATGTGTGAAGGAAATATAATTTTTAAAGAGCTGGTCTCGGTCATATTATTAAATCATGTTTTCTCTCAGTTATTGTATGCTTTAGTTCTGATACTTCTCATTTCCCATCCTTTCTTATTTAGATTTCTTTAAAAACTCTTGGATTTTACAGACTTGGAAATTAGGACAAAATATTTTAATTTTGTTTAAGAGTACATGAAAAAATGAAATATTTGGTTATGACTTTGTAATCTTGAATTTACAAGCTTCTAACTTGAGAAAGAGTGTAATGTGGTCTCAATGTGAAATAAGTTCACAATATAGCATGGAAATAGCAAGATAGGCTGTCAGTCAACTGAAGATTGAAAATATGCAGAGAAATAAATGCTTATTATAGTTAACATTGTGTTCATGTGTTATATTTGCTTCTTCAAATAACCTTTAAAGTTTATCGCCTGTGCGAGAAAGCGGAATCCTTAATTGGGAGGTTAGTTGAATTAATATAATAGCTTACTCTTTTTTTAAGTTTTTTTTAAATATGTTCTTTAAAGTCTGTATATCTCACCTATATCCATTGCTCTGTTGAAATCCTGTTAACTTTGTTCACTATAAAACAAAACCATGCTCTTGCTAATTGTAAATAGGGTATTTTCCTATAGTATGGATTTATGAATGTTGTGAATGAAAACTATCATTACAGATAAAATGTATAAGGCATTAATAGGCTGTGCATGCATGATTTTCCAAATAACATATACTGAACCCTACGGTTGCCTAAACCCAATAAACTAAGAAAACGTAACATTCTGCTTTTGGTTTTATATGTAGCAAGAATTTGCAGTCTCTTTAAACATTCCATCTTAAAATAGAGCATCCTTATAGGTGTATTGCATGGGTTTTTTTAAAAAATATAGATCCTTTGATCTCCTTATTGAATTTATTGTCAGCCTTTCTTGCATGGTAAGCCACAAATGGTGGTGCTGTGCAATGGAAAAATCAGAATTTTTCTACTTTATTGTCTTCTTTTATACATCTCATCCTACCTGCTTTGGTTTTTAGTTGTCCAAAAGATACCTATAATTTTTTTTTCCAGCAAGAATTTATATGGTTAGACAAAGGACAGTTTACTATTATATAACCACTTAAACAGGCATGAAACTTCATTCAGCCGAGACAATGCATTCCATATGGCATCCAAATGTTTAGGTGATTTTAAGGGGAATTAATGGCATCACTTTAGTTTAACCATTCCTGATTAAGCCTCGTTGCCAATATGTCCCTTTCCCCTCTGCCTGCAGATAGGAAGCCACCATTTACACCAAGAAAAATTATTTTACAGCAGACGGGAATAAATTAACTGGAAAGAACCATTTCACACACTCCTAGTGGTAGTCCTAGCCATTTGGTTGGTTTTTCTTCATAGAAATAAGCAGGATCGCTGGTAGTGGTTTATCCTGCATACCATTCAGATTCAGTGGAAACACTGGATATCCCTTAAAGCTATATAGAATGGATTATGATGATCTGCTTATTCATTTAAAATGTTTGGGCTGCCTCTGCATTTCAGTCACGAAATACAATTTATTCCAGTAGCGGCTGGATTCCTACTGGTAGTTGTCTATTAAGGAAATCTATAATTAATTAATTAATTAAGAATACATTAAATGATCCTTGCTGTCCTTTCTAATGGTTTGTGTCCAACATGTATGAATTCCCTTAAACATGGTTCCCTCTTTAAGAACAATTAAGGCTAAGTAACTAACATGCATATTGTAAGATAAAATATCACATCCAAGTGTTTACTTTAAACAGGTATTTTTTGATGTTGAAGTAACTTTGTTAAAGTCTGTATCTTGTGATTTTATGTCATGTCATTATAGTGTTTGTGAACTAAGAGATCATATTTTGGTGACTATGCAACGTAACTTACAAGATATACTTCCCGTCCTGTTTAGATCAGCTTCAGAAAAGCAGGTTTATTCTAAGTGTATACGGTGCTAAATTGATTGATTCCTTACATATTTTTATTCAGGTATTCAACTTACATGAACTATTTTGTTTTACATGGGAATTTTATTTGTGTACTCCCTTAGCTGCTTTTAAATATAAGATATATCCAGTGCCTCTCCACACACCATTTGCTACCATAGACTCCTTGGACATTTTTTAATGCATGGGGTGTAATCCAAATTCAAATTTCCTGCCTATAAAGGTAAAACATTTTCTGCAGTTCTGCATCTTTTCACTTATGATAGCTACTTCTACAACTGGGTAATTAAGATATATGCAAATAAGAAATATTTGCCATGAAATGTAATAGCTTTATTCTCCAGAGGATCCAGTGATGGGCTCGGTGATGTCATAGTAGGGCTCCGCCCTTTCCTCAGGCAAGTCTTAAAAGGCAAAGGGGTGGAGCTCGAATTCCAGACATCACTTGCCTCTCAATGGTATTGGTCTACATCTCTTCTGCGAAGGTTCTGGCCCAAAACAAATTATTCAAAACCTTCACTCCCTTAGGAGTATCTAAGGCTCCTAGGGTGGTGCTGGGGAATTGCCCTCCCCACCTTCACTGGTCGTCTGGACAGGAGGTGGTGGCAAATTTCCTCATCCGCCTTCCTTTTCTCACCTTGTGAGGCAGGGGGAAAGTGTGACGAGCATGAAAGGATCGTGCTAGGTCTATCCGACCTTAGGCTGGAGTTGGGAGAGAGCGACCACTTCTCCTTTCTCCCAGCCGACGAGGAGCTCTTCAAAGCGCCGCCCAGCACTTCGTTAAGGTAGAGAGCCGCGCAATCGGATCGCCCCGCCCCCTCATAAAAAGCTGCAGCTAAGGCAAACTATTTGGCACCTTTCGCCCTTCCCGCGTGCGGGAATCAGGGCACGCATGCGCACTGTGTTTCGCTTGTCGAATTGCCGCCATTGCCTGTCCACCTTCCCTTGTCCAGAGACACGGCGCGCTCGCCTTGTTCTCCTCAGCCGAACGCCGTGAGGTAATTATTTACTCCAAGAGCGTTTTCCGGATTCGGCCTGCGGATCTTCTAGCAAGCAGGGCTATTCTTTGTCTGGCCAAGCCTCACAGAGGAAATTGCTTGGCGGATATTTAAGAAAAGAAAAAGGGGGCAGCGCTAAATTGGCTCTCCCTGTATAATTCTAATGGGCAGCAAATGGGGAAGGTCACAAGCCATGGCTGTGCCTAACTGCCCCTTATAGCGTTGGCTGCTGCAGTTATTAACGATTATGTGCAAGTATATGTATATATTTTCAAATCATGAGGGGAAGGCAATAAGGCTTTAGTAGCAATTGGGATTGAATGACCATTAATCCCCGGCCCTTCATTCTGATGACATGGGTGTTCCTAGAACTATGGCTAGTTTATGCTAAAGGGGTCTAACGGTCTGTTACTTGTTTCAGGATCATGGCAGAGTCCGTGCAGGCTTCTTCCCTTCAGCAAGGGGCCCCAGTCCCCATGACATGGGAAGAGCTCTCATCCAAGATAGATGCCCTCATCACCGCCAGGCTATCTGCTGCTTCACATCAGCAAGGGCCTTTGGAGGCCTCAAGCACCAGGAAACGTGCGGGATCACTCTCGGGTGATCATCCTGAGGCCAAGGTTCTCAAGGGTTCCTCTCGGGACCAGGAGGCCGACATGGCGGATTCTTCAGAAGGCGATCTGGGCGACTCGGATACTCTGGACCCAGTTGGGGCCTCATCTGAGGAGGAGGGTGAGTCTTGGGACGAGGAGACAGAAGAGCCTACCCCTACCAGATCTGATAGGCTTTTCACACCTGAGGCCTTCTCAAAAATTTACGCTCGTGCTCTTAACTTGAAGCAGACAGCCGAGCTGGAACCCTCTCCTCTGCCCACTCAGGACTCAGAATTCGATTCGAATTCAGTGATGCCCCAGGAGCAACCTCCAAAAACCCCCCAGGACAGGCGCATAGAACAGTTGGTCTGAAGGGCCTTTGCTAGGTCATCAGACGAAGTCAAGTCGGCTACTGCAGCTTCCATGGCCGACAGAACTGCTGTTTTGTGGCTCCAGCGCTTCTTGGACAGGGAAAAGCTCTCCAAGTCT
>JANHGC010001550.1:26109-38714 GCA_027560395.1 Boaedon fuliginosus | reverse complement strand
GCAACGTATGCAAATTGGCATTATGAAGAGGAGGGGGATAAAGAGAACCTGAGCAAGGCCGGGTCATCAGCTAGTGTGTATATATATATATATATAGGCTAGTACCTTCCGCACGAATTGGAAGGTACTAGCCTGAAGCCTGAAGACCAGCCTGAAGATGACGAGTGCGACCTCGTCGAAACGTCGCCGAGATTCTTCCAATTTTACGTGGGAGAAAACCCGAATAACCAAAGACTTACATAGAAACACCGCGAAAACCTCAGAAAACAAATATATATATATATATATCCTCTTCATCATCTTCTTCCATCAAGTGGTTTGTCTGATTGTAGTCACTGGAGGGTGTGTGTGTGTGTTGTATTTGGGGGGGTCCTACTTCTGCAAGCTGCCCAGAGTCACTGTGAATGAGTTGGGCATCCATATGGAATTTCTAAATGAACAAATGAGGAATGGTGGGAGGTTATGTTCAGATCTTTCTGATAGTGAACTTATATTCCCTCCGTGAGCTAGAAAAAACAGGCAGATGGCTTTAGATGTCAACACTTGCCTGGAGGGTTGTCCTGTCTCTGCCAACTCATTGTCTCAAGTGAGACAATGTTCTTTTCCCCCGGGTAAGTGACATTATCGCATCCTCTTCACTCTTGCTCACCTTAGGTAGTCTTTCTGAAGGGTGACTTCACCCTGCTGGTTTTTAAGAACTATATTGAAGAGTAGCTCCAGGCTATCCTCTTCTAGTTCTCCTAAAGTCACCCATTCTTCTCTGCCACAACGGCTAGTGAGAATACTGCTGGGTCCCAATGAAGCTCTGGTTGCTAGCTCTAAGGTCATATATCAAGGGCCTTCAAACTTGGCAAGTTTAAGACTTGTGGGCTTCAACTCCCAGAATTCCTGAGCTAACATGACTGAAGGAGGAATTCTGGGAGTTGAAGTCCACAAGTCTTAAAGCTGTCATGTTTGAAGACCCCTGCTATAGATAATACGAGATGCATTATACTGTATTGGCTTCCTAACTGTTGAAAGGTTGGATAAGAAAATATTCAGTTTGACTTTAAAATGTAAACTTTTTATTTTAAGGTCAAAAAGATATATTCAAGATTGTGATTCTTAAAGTTGATATTACATTATTTATCACAAACAAGCTTCAGTAAAAAAATTTCCAGAAATGAAGATTTCATTAGCATTTTATTTATGGGTTCCATCACAAGCATAATTGAGAAGACTAAAGACATTTTAAATCATATATATTTCTACAAGTGCAATATTGACAACTTTGCTATTTCACATTTTCAGTGTATTCATTTAATAATTCAAAATATATAGAAAAAAATCCATTCATGAAAAGTGAGCAGTTCCAACAATTAAATTTTGTTTTATAGAAAAAGTAGTACATTGTGCAAAACTCCAACTATAATTATAATCATGTCAACTTAATTTAATATCCTATATACTTCCACGAATCATATCTGAAGCTGCCAATCCCAATACACTATACAAAGCAGGAAACTTAAGCAGGGAGCAGAATAAAAAAGCCATTTTTCAGATTAATGGGTTTATAAATTCAGGTTTATAAAATATAACTTTAAAATTTATTATTTTCAGCACAATATAGTGGTATATGTAAGATACTGTGAACAAATATGGCTATAAACGCAGCTTGCCAAAGTAATATCCAGAAAAGTATTCTTTCCTCTGAATTCTAAACTCATGGGGTGGTGGAGGAGGAAAGACTTTTACATTGTCACTAGCAGGGACAACGTTGGCTTGCCAAATATGGCCTTAAAATATGTAAAGCCTGTCTAGAAGTACAGTTAGGGAATTGATATTTGGAAGCTTAACATTCCTTTATAGGGACATAAACCAATACATTGTGATACAAAAGAAAGAACAAGTCGTCTTAGATTCAGATTATGAAAAAGCTGAAATACTGATGATCAAGACTAGATTTCAGTTAAAATGTTTAACAATTGCTATAATTATTCTACATTTCAAATCAAGGCAAAAATCATTTTACAATTATGAAAAAGCATTTAACATTACTTGAATTTTCAATTCTTGTAGTAAACGAGAGCTAGAAGCGTTTCACCATTCACATATTCTTTAGCTGCCAGTGTGCTTACATTAAAGTATTGCTACTTTCAGTACGTTTACGCATTATATTTTGAATCAGGTGAGTTTTATTAAAAAAAAAAAAAAAAGAGCAGCAGATAAATTTTGTTAACTTTTAATCAGTGGAACCTCGGTTCGCGAACGCTTCTGTTGGTGACCGATTCGTTTCCCGAACAAAAAATCCAGCAGAGTTTTGAATCGGTTCCCATCTCAAAACTCGGTTGACGAACAAAAACGGCGTGGAAAGATTCCTTTCCGCGCCGTTTTCCCTCCTATGCAGAATTGTCTGCACATGTGCAGTGAGTGTCGCTTCAGAATGCGACCAAATCGGTTCGTGGTCACAGTCCGGGAACATTGCAGTCGCGAACTGAGGTTTTTCTGTACTTATATATATATTTTAATGCAGGGAAGAAAGTATGTTAATCTCTTACCACAGGCATTTTATCATTATACTAGAATAGACTTGAAGCATCTTCAAATAGCAGCAGCCTAGATTCACGGTATTTTCAACTCCACCTCATTCCAGTAATGTGCAAAGCAAACCCTGAGCCCTACCCTAGAGAAGTCTTAACTACGAAAGGAAGGATAGTGGGCACTGAAGATAACATTTCAAGGAACATGGAGCTTTCTATGAGCTGTTTGACAAAATTTTACCAGATATTTCCTCAGTTTGAAAGAAAAGTGGATCAATTTGGAAGCCACCAATGTTTGATTTTGTTTTAATTCTTAATGAAAGCATGTATTGTTCTGACATACATTAATGTTAAACTTTGGGACCTATAAAAGTTATTTTATTCTTTAAATATCTAAAATATTAGATCTGAAATCATGATTGCCACTGCTTATAATGTATCCCACTGAGAAGCAAATTTTGGTCCAGACTTGTTAAGTAAAATGAAAGACTGCAAAATGTTAGTGGTTTTCAACTACAGCCCATAAATATTATAATTTACTAAAATAAGTGTTCTCTGAACCTTTTAAGCTCATATTTAATCTTCATATCCATACACTTGGCAATTCGATTTATCGTACAGTATTTCAAATATATAGCTGTCTTGCTATCCATGCACACTATATTTTAAATACTAATTTTAATTTTAAATACATTTTCTGAATTCTAGCTTAGAATATGATAACCAATGCATATGAAAAGGAGGAATAAATAACTGTTTTTTATTACAAAATATATTATTGAATCTTCAGTTCTCAATGAAGTTTCCTAATCAGTTGATAAGAAAGATGATTTTGGAAAGTATTGCTATAAGCAATTTCTAAAAAGAAATCAGCGCAACTTTATGGTGTATACAATAAAGTTCTTAAAGTGTACCGTTTGGATTTAAAAAAAAAAATAACTTTTTTTATTTCATGTTTCATTTCAAAGTGGACAAAACAAGGGATGGCAGTTACAGAGGTTAACCAAGAGTTCTTGCCGCTTTACTTTTAAAGCAAATAAATAGTAGCAACTATTTTATTCATTCCTTATTAAATCTTTTTCCGAAATAGTTACTTTGACAGTGAACTGTGTCAAAATAATGCCATTAAAATTGTTAAGAAAGCACCACATTCTTTTGAGATGATAGTGTCTTCTGAAATCCATTAAAATGTCTCATTTGAATTTACCTGAAAGGGGAAAAAAAAGGATCAGTAATCAAATATCTTTTGTTAAGAAGATAAATATAGCACAATGCTCACAATATCTTCTGGGAAAATCATTCACTGAAACTAAATCACCTATCAAATTCTAACAGTGCCAACCTGAGACATAGATTATATTATCTAACCTATATGCATTGTAGAAAGCATTGACCATGGCAATGGCTTTGTTGAGTAACAACAGCACTAGAGGATTTTAAAGTGTTCCCCTAATTGCCTTTCCCCGCATTCCCCATTTCAGTGTAAGAAATCCTCTGTCTACTGGAATAGGAAAAGAAGAGGAAAAACTTCATAAATATATAAGGTTAAGTGCTGAAATTGATTTTTTTTTACAAATGGAACAGCTTGCACCTCACTCTATAAAGCACCATTCATTCAAAAATGGTTTACAGCTTCACAAAACATTCTATGTGACTTAAAAGTAAAAAAATAAAAAACCTAGTTTTCTATCCAGAAATTATGTCTAAATATCTGTCCAGAGAACATATGTTCACTAAAGAACATTACACCTGTTCTGAATATACAGCGCTTAAATGCTTGTGAATTCTTTTGAACTTTCAATATTTCTGCAAAAATATGTCTTAAAATATGAACTTTCTTCACATTCAAATGTTCGCATTCAAAACATAAAATAATAATGCAATGATATGCTGAAACTGCTGTAAGTTACTGTAGAATCCTCCAGGGGCTTCCAGAGAAGCAGCTTGTAGAAGATTCTTATTCTCAATGCAACATGAGAGGAGGGAGAGCATGACACAGCCAGCTCGAACTTGGGGAGCATCTTACTGGTAGATTTCAATAGAGAGATCTGCTTTGGAGCATAGATGTGTTTCACACATGCCTTCCTTTTGTATACAGGTTGTCCTCAATTTTCAACAGTTCATTTAAGTGACCGGTCAGAGTTACAACATCACTGACAAATGCGACATAATCATTTTTCAGTGACGACCTTGGTAGCATCTCCACGATCACGTGATCAAAATCCAGACGCGTGGCAACTTGTTCATACTTGTGACCATTGCTGGGTCCCAAGGTCATATGATCTCCTTTTGCGACCTTCAGACAAGCAAAGTCAATGGGAAAGCCAGATTCACTTAACAACCGTGTTATAACTTTAACAACGGCAGTGATTCACATAATGGTGTCAAGAAAGGTCGTAAAATGGGACACAACTCAATAACGTCTCACTTAACAACAAAAATTTTGGACTCAATTGTGTTTGTAAGTAGAGACCTGTATTCATTAAATAAGTACTATACCTTACATGATAAGTATCTAGTATTTTTGGAGTTTATACAAGTTTTAAAAATTCATATTTAAATCTGAATTGTGCTAAGTAATAAATATAGCATTTTATAATCCAGATAAATTCTAATTCTATAAGCAAACATCTCATTATTTAAGTCTTTTTCTGTCTCCATCTTTGATTTGTCTTTCATATATGTATATCATATGAATGATTTCTGCCTAAAAAAGAAGAATCTGTAGTGTGGATGACTGATCACATGAGAGAATCAATGTACCATAATTAATCAGGCAAGTTATTTGTAAATTGTAAATAATCAAAAGAACCAATTACCTATTGTTTAAGTGTATTAAAGAATGAAAATATTTTCTGTATATATTTTTAGCTATGAAAAGATCATTTTGCTAAGCATAATTTTCAATTGTGAACAAGTCAATTTAGCTATTCACATTTTTCAACAGTTGAATAGGAAAAGAAACTGATGAAATATCGTTTTTTAAAATAGAAAAATTATGAAACTTATTATTTTTAAATCAAAATAAGCAATGTTTTAGGGAGGCTAATTTTGCCTTAAGTTATGAATTTTGTGGCATATAAAGGAAACTAATTTGAAAGAGATAACGATCAACTTCAAATGTAAGATCATACAGTATTTTTCTAATCTAGACATTTTTTTAAAAATTACTTATAAAATCACAATTTCTGTTTTTTTTAATTACAGATATGTGGTTTTTTCAGTAGTTATAAAAGCTCAAAAAAGCATACCTCAAGATTTATTCAGGCACACTTCCGCATCCATTTTTAAAATTGATTGAAATAGTAGAAAAAAATTAATGGCAGATTTTTAAATATTTTTCTGCATTTCCTATATGAACTTTTAAATTAAAGTGGGTAAGAGCCAGTATCATTAAATATTTCTTCATATACAACAATACTAAACACTTTTTTCAAACTGAAAGCATTTAAATGATCTAGCAGTGATTATCTTGTAAAAACAAGACATTTCAAAATATAAACTAACCTGAGATATACTTTGCTCCGATTAACATTAACAGGCTACTCATTATAAAAAAGCCCAAAGGCAGACTACAGAAGATACTAGTTTCACCTGATGTCATCCAGAAGAGAGGTTCCAGTCAAAGAAATCAAGAGAGAGAGACGTGTAAATTGCACTATTTAAGAATTACATTAAGAAAATTAGAAGAGAAAGAAATTCTGCAAAATTCTACAGTTAATTCAGCATATATCATAATAATTAGAAATAGGACAAACACTGATGCTTAAATATATTTCAGTCTTGCATCCAGTGTCAATATTTAAGATTATTTAGACAGAAACAATTCACTACTAATAAAGTAGAAACTACAGACTTTCCAATAAAGCTGATATTAAGCATTACAAACGGGTGGGTTTCAGCCAGTTTGGGCCAGTTCGAGAGAACCAGATGTTAACTTGACATCTACTTCGCTGAACTAGTATTTAGAATGACCGGCTGGCCCTGCCCTGCCCACCCCTCTCCCAGGACTCTCCATGTGGATGCCAGGTAAGTATAGGGTGTGCGTGGAGGCTCTGGAAGGGCTGTTTTTGCCTTTCCCAGGCTCCAGAGAAGCCCCTTGAGTCTGGGGAGGGCAAAAATGCCTGCCCCATGCCATGATGCAAGAGGCCGGCTAGGCCACACCCACCATGGCCATGCCCACCCAGCAAACGGGCAGAGAACCAGTTGCTGGAATTTTTGAAACCCACCTGATTACAAATATTGCAAGGCAAAAGAATGCATCATGGAAGGTGGAAGAGTGAATTCACGTGTGTCCTATTATACACATACAAACTATCCCAAACTTTGTTTTTCAAAAATATTGACGGTTCATGAAGTATCATGTAATGTGGGCACTGCATATCTCTTAAGTACAGTCATGCATTGTGACTGCTTCATCATACACATCATACTATCAGCAAGTGAAATATACATGTACCAACTGTCTCCAGACTTGACTTGAAAGCATAAAATGGCTATTGTTGATTATAAATGAGCAAGTACAATGCTAGCACCATTTATGACAGTCATATGTAGAAAGCTCTAAAGATTGCAAAGCTGCAGTGTTGTATCGTTTACCAAGGACCAAGGTTCACTGGATCCATTACCATTCATTTCAAAGCAGCTGTGCATAATATTCTGCACCAAGCAGCACAATCCTTTCAAGTAGCAACAAGCATTTAAGCTGCCCCCAGGGAAAAGTACTGCATCTAATTAAAAGGATCTCAAGTTTTTACAGATTAATGCTCTTTACACTAATTTTGCAGAAATTGTAAATAAGGCTTCTCTCCTCTACATCTCTCACCTGACTTAAAGTCATGCTTGTTGAATTTAAAAACTTATTTTTTTCATAAACAGAACATTTTTAAGCTAAACATTCATTTTGTCTGAAATTAAAAAGTATAATTGCATTTCTTATGCTCTTCATGCAGAATATATGATATTATTCACAAATTTATTCCTGCCTGGGTTGCATTTTCAGTGTTTGACTAAGCACAAGGTTGTTAGAGCTCTGATAAACTATTGTTAAGTATGGTATTGTATGGCATTTTACTGATTACCATGTAATGTCTATGTAAAATTGGTAAGACAATTGTTATTGGGTGCTATTAATATCACCATTGTAAAAACATTTTTACTTGACATTATATCATTGCATGCAAAGGAGGAATTCCAGTAGTTTCTGGAAACCAGTGAAGCTGTAATTTTGGCTCAGTCAACAAATCAACTAGATAATAATCAATATAAAACTAAACATTGTATATCATTGTCTTTCACTAGCCTGCCCATGTCTTCCCAACAACACAAACTACTGCTTTGTATAAGGAAAAATATGGTTATGAACTTTTTGTTCTATTGTTGGACTTTCTAACTTACATTGCTCAATCCTACTGTTAAAAAACAAAAAAACTCTCCCCACCCACCCCATTTTCTTTCTGCAGTTATTAGGACTTTTTTTTTTTTTTTTAAAAAGCCATGAGTGTCTAATAAGATCTTGATTTGTTCTTCTATCCGAAACCAGAATCTATTGCCACATCAGAGAACCTTTTTGGTCTAATTGATGCATCTTCATCCTCCTAGCCGGAGGAGTTAATATTTTAGTTATTTTCATTTTTTTTTAAATTACATTGAATTTACACTTTAAACTTTCTGACTGTTCTTAATTATACTGAAAAATAATCTTAATCAAATCAAACCTACAGAGCTACAGTTTAAGCATGCTTAAAAGGACAGTAGTCTAACTGAATTTATTAGAATATATTTCTAAATAGAAATACTTAGGTTCTCACTGAAAGTGATAAAATAGCACTAATTAATTAAACCAAATATATTTGATGTGAGTTCAGATATGTTTTTAATTGCACTTTAATAAAATGTATCATGGCAAAATTTTGTTACCTAATTTTTTTCTATTTTTAGTACGATAGTTGTCAACAATGAGGGATTGAATATTTACTTAGCTAGTTCATGTAGTACATAAAGCAATTTACATTCAGAATTAATCTTGAAGGATAATAGCTTCCATGGATGAATGTAAAAATAAATATACAATATATTTCAGTAGTTTGATACAAAATTGAAATAGCTTTTTACTACCACTTTTGTCTGGAGGCACTATGAAAACTTCAAAAATTGCTTAAGAATACAATTTTAAAGCACTTTTTATTTTTTTAAGCAATCACTGTGACTGGCTTTGAGAGGAAGACTAAGGCTAGGATAAATCAAATTCATGTGACTACATGAATTTATATATTTAGTATGATTAATTCCTGTATTTACAAACAGTTTACAAACAGTTTTTAATTTTAAAATTAAATCTTAAAACCTGGTGGCAGGATTTGAGTATATTACCAGCTGTACTCAAGACTTTAGAAATTTTCATACAACTCTGTGACAAGTTGCAAATGCCAGTAAAAATGTATTTCTCAAATAATTTGAAAGTATATTTCTATCTTGCTACTATCTGCTTGTGTATCTCAACATAAATTATTCAAAAGTAAATGTACACATTGTTCCATATTTTCAATGTCTAGGACAGGGTCTCCAACCTTGGCAACTTTAAACCTGGAAAACTTCAACCCCAGCTGCTGGCTGGGGAATTCTGGGAGTTGAAGTCCTCCAGGCTTGAAAGTTGCCAAGGTTGGAGACCCATTCTAGGACACTTACTAAAATATAGTTGGATTTTAATTACTACCACTAGCAATACAAAAACCAATGTGTTCTATTTGCTATAATCTATTATGTACGAAAAAGCAATGTCACTTTTACAAGTAATGCATGAAGGATGACTCACTGTTTCCTTGAGGTTCTGACGTTTCCCACCCCATTGATTTCTTAACAGCTTTCTTCCATCTGGTATAACGATATTCACTTTCTGAAATTAGACAACCTTCTTAATAAAAAATTCAAACAATCATCTTTATTTAACATATAAGCACCTTGTAACATGGAAAAGTCTTCTAAAATGCATAGGAATTTCATTACCTGTCCGGAAACTTCCACATTTAAATAAAAATAAGGAAAGTTTCAACCTTCCTCCCCCAATTTAATTTTCCCGAGATAGTTCACCATTCACACAGGTAACTCAAGTATCCTAACAGAACAAACTATGCTAATCAACGGTACTAGCTGCTTACCCAGCTTTACCCAGGTATAGTTGTCCGCTGGCTCCTCTGTCCTTGCTCCCGGTGCCTTTGCCTCCTCTGTCCCTGCCTCCTCCACCCCCCCCCCCTTGCTCAGCCCCATCTGATCTATCCTGGTCCTGGCGGCTTGCCGCAGCCTCTTCCATCCCTGCTTCCGTCCCTCCTCCGCTGTTTCCTCCTGAAGGCTGCTGCCACCAGTTCAAAATATCGCTTGTACTACCCATGTGGGGCATGCGGCCTCACACTGCTCTCTGGCGCCCCTTGTGGAGTGCCAGAGAAAATTGTACTCGCTTGCCTGTCTGTGTTGGTAGGGGTGGGCACTTTGCCATCCTTTTTAGGGGTCAAAGGCGGCTCAACGGAGTGTCTGACTGCCCCCCCCCGTGTTCATCGCTGGAGGGTAAGTTAGCTGCGTGGCAAGTTTGGTTGAGATTGGTCCAGCCGTTTAAGAGCATATATGGCACATACACACATACATACCCCCACCCCCACACTCTAAAACTAGATTTGCAGAGTCTGAGCAAGCTTGCGACAGCAGAGATCAGATCTTAAAACCCTTTTTACCCTCTGGATTGATCTGTGGCTCAAAACGTTCACAAGTTACTGCTGTGAAGTCATCGGGATGCAGGCTCCAGACTCCCACCCCTTCCGCAGCTCCAGCTGCCATGGCTGCTCCAAGGGCTGTGGTTTCAGGCATGGATGGCTTTACTAATAAGGCAGAAATCAAGGAAGCATTTTTACCTAGTCCTCGATAGAACAAAATGTATACAGACAAAATGCGAACATTTTAAGTATTAAAACAAGTATTGGGGGGTTTCCTCCCCACTTTCATAGACTATTTTACTTTTCATTCAACTGACTAATATTAGTAGCTAATGAATTAAGGACAAATATGCTTTTACGGAGAACAATTATTTAATCAAAAAGAGTTCGCTAATTAATCAGCTGGACTATAAGCAACTAATAACCAATGCAAACAAACTTTATCTTAATTGCTATCATCACCCTATATATTCAAGATGAGCTGTAGATTATTCCTTTGAACAAGTAATTAAAAAATACAGTATTCTTTGACAACAAAAAAAACCAAAATTAAAAAAACTGACTATTTACAGTCAGAGGCAATATTTTTCAAATTTCAACTGTGAAATGTGGTTAATTACATCCACCATGTATTTTATCCATTAAATGCTGCTTTTGTGATGTGAGTTCATATACAGAAGGCACCAAACCAAAACTGCATTACAGTAAATTGTATCTGATATTTGACAGGTGTTCTTGCAGGTATATCTGTGTTTATATAGGAATCATTAAAAGTTTCATTTGGTTAATATTAAGTGCATATCTTGTTTTTTTTCAAAAGCTTACAGTGATGCCAAAGAGGTTTGCCTACCATTTTATTTTCTAACAAGTTGGAAAGCATACGTGCTGCCCATTTAATATTGCAATTCAGTAGATACTGGAACTTGGGTTTCTTAAATTATATTTCAGCACTAATACCATTTCCCTGAAAATAAGACCTACACTGATTTTTAAGTGAGCACCTAATATAAGCCCTACCCCAAAATAACCCCTAGTGAAGATCATCATCAGCCCAGGGTGGGGTGGGCATGGCCAGCACTGGAGGAAGTAAGGGCAGGGGATCAACAGTGTCCAGCAGCAATGTCCAGCAGTAGCCGTGGCCTGCACAGTACAGGTGAGTTATTTCCTGTGCAAGAAGCAGGCAGAGGCAATAGGGAGGCAGGAGATCTGGATGTGTTATGTGGGCCGTAAGAAAGCTGAGAGTCAGTGGCCTGGAGTAGGTGGGTGGCCATGGGAAGCTTGTCTTCGTGCAGCAGAACCAGTAGGAGATGCAGAGGCGCGGGGGGGAGGGGAGGCAGGCGATCCTGACACTTTGCAGGCTGCAGGCAAACAGATGTGAAGAGAAGCCTCCCACAGCCGGCCAATCTATTATCTCTCAGCTTGTCTGTGGCCCTTGTGACACATCCAGATTGCGTGCCTCCCTCCCCGTGCCTCTGCCTCTGTCTGCTGCTGGTGTTGCCACGCAAAGATGATTTATTTATTTATTTTTATTTATTAAATTTATACCCCACCTCTCTTCACCTGAAGGGAACTCCTGAGGCCAGCTGAATGCTCTGGCCCACTGACTCAGCTTTCCCATGGCGCATCCAGATTGTGTGTCTCCCCCCATGCCTCTGTCATCTGCTGCTTGGACAGGTAATCAACTCACCTGTGCTGCACAGCCTGTGCAGCCCAACTGTACTGACCAAGGACCTGGCAGGCTGCAGCTGCTGCCAGATGTTGGCCTCCGTGCGCTCACCACCTTTTGTGCACATGCCAGGGGAGATGGGCCACCCAGCCGGGCTGACCACCCTGAAATTGTTTCCCCAAAAACAAGCACTAGTGCTTATTTTGGAGCCCCAAACAATATAAGACTGGGTCTTATTTTTAGGGAAATACAGTATTACATATTTATATCCTTCCTTCCCTCCTATGACAGTATTGCTCAAATGTTCTATCTTAAATTTTTAGAAGGTTTTCTAGAACTCAGTCAGCAGTCAACTTCCTTACCCTTTAATCCCATTGTAGCATTTTTTAAGGAAGGTGCTAGCACAGAATTGTCTTCCCATGGCTACACTGTCAGTGACAGGAAGAGCAATATAAATCTTCCTTAAATAAACAAGACAAGATGGTGTTTTCAATATTTTTTTACCCAAATAGAAGAAATTATAAAATATTTATTCCTAAAAGAGGGTTCCTTTTATATGTAGTTACTGAATAATTATTTAACCAAATAACAATTACTCAAAATAAAGCAAGAAGACTAAATTGGCAAATATCTATATCTGTATCTGTATCTGTATCTGTATCTGTATCTGTATCTGTATCTGTATCTGTATCTGTATCTGTATCTGTATCTGTATCT